>CAUYON010008427.1:0-50308 GCA_963573935.1 Arctocebus calabarensis | reverse complement strand
AGTGCCAAGTCCAAAAGAAACCCAAACAGCTCACAGGTAAGGCCTTTCCAGTTTGCAATCTCACTGCTGCTGTAGTCACAGCTGCCGGCAGGATTAGACCGAACGAACACACGCAACCACTTGCCAGATATCCATTGCTTTTGCCTTCCTCAAGGGGTCCAAAAGTCTCACGCTGTCTCCCTGTGTCCCCAAAGGGATGTTTCTGGGGGAGATCTCGTCAGTCAGAGATGCCTGAAGTCTTCTCTCCCCAGTCTCACCGAGCCCAGTTGCAAGGAAGCTGTTACTCGGCCACCATCTTGGCTCCTCCCCCAGGACTGCTGCTTTTTATAGTCATAAGACCATGAATGTGTGGAGTGACCTGGGCCTTAGAGAGTGAGCATGCAACAATGTCTTCTGAGATGGTTTTCTTACTTAACTAACACATCAGGATGCAGCCATATTGCAGGAACAGGTGAAGTAGAAGAGCTGAGCATACTATGGTCTTTCAAATTTCTTTTAGAGTTGTTTCTCAAAAGGCAGAACCGATTAGTCAGATGTAGAGTCAGGTGTCTGTAATCTCAGCTACCCGGGAGGCTGAGGGAGAAGGATAGCTTGAACCAGGAGTTTAAGGTTGGTGAACTATGATGACACCACAGCGCTCCAGCCCAGGCACTAGAGTGAGACTGTGTTTCAACAACAACCAAAAAAGTCTCATCTGACAAGAAACATCTTTCTATATTCTCTTTCTGGCACTTGCTGGATTTGGAAATTTTATTCCATCACGAGGTAGGCTACAGTTGTACGTTAAGTGTTTATAAATGATTACTATTATGCAGATACTTAATTTGAAAACAGAACTGCTGTTAAAATATCATTAGACTTGAAGTCAGAACACTTGACTCTTAAATACTGATTACCAGGGGGAATCATTAGTAGATAATTGGGCCCCCAAGCTGGTCTACATCCTAATTCCCAAGTCCTGTCAATATGTTAGGTTAAATGGGAAAGGGAAAAATCAAGGTTGTAAGCCTTAAAATAGGAAGATTATCTTGAATTATCTAGGTGGATCCAGCTTAATCACAAGGGTCCTTAAAAGTAGAAGAGAGTGGCTAAAGGAGAGAGTCCAAAAAAGAAGTCAAGACAGAAACAGGGTCAGAAAGGGGCCGTGTGGCTGACTCTGCAGCCTAGAGAAGCCAGACAGATAAGGAGACGGGTTCTCTCCTGGGGACTCCAGAGAGGAACACAGTCTTATTGGAGGCTGTGAAAATGTCATCCAGAGAGGAACACAGCCTTATTGTCATCTCCATTTTAGCTCAGGGAGTGCCTCCTTAGACTTCTGACACAGGGAATTGTGAGCTAATATGCTTTTCTCGTTTCAAGCCTCTAAGTAATTTGTTACAAAGTCCAAAGGGTAATTATAAACCGTAATTTGTTCCATCAGCTATACAAAATAATTCAAGTAGTAAGTCTGCTTTCTAGAGGCAAAAGTCCCCAAATTTCTTTGCAATCCACTTCTCTCATCTGTCAATTACATAGGTTACGTTGGGCCCTTCACACTTTGCAAACAGCAAACGTTATGGAACACTAAGCCTTTTAGTCAGTGGGACCAGTACATAAAAGCAGAGATACATGCTGCTGTTTCTAGTGAGCCCAAAGAGAATGGGGGCTTCAAATACCACAAGGGGAGGGGTGGTGGTAAGGTGACTGCAGCACGTCAGGGAAGGGTCCAGCATGCTGGAATGCTATGCTCATTGCTGTGGTCTGAATGTTTGTGTCCCTCCCAAATTCATGAATTGAAATCCTAATCTCCAAAATGATGGGATTAAAAAGTGGGACCTGTGGGAGGTGACTAGGTCATAGGAGCGAGCACTTCACTGGTGGGATTAGGACCCTTATAAGAGACCCCAGAGATCTAGCTAGTCCCTCCTGCCACATGAAGACACCCTGAGAAGGCATCGTCCAGGAGCCAGGAGGTAAGCCCTCACCAAACAAGGAACTAATGGCACCTTGATCTTGGTCTTCCCAGACCTCAAAACAGCAGGAAATAAGTTTCTGTTGGTTGTAAGCCACCCGGTCTGTGGTATTGTGTTATAGCAGACCAAACCGACCAAGTCATTCATAATATTGATCTTTACTGAATGAGTGCTTATGCTTTGGACACTGTGAAGTACCCATTCTATGTATTTTATCAGTTCTTACAATAACATCTTCAGGTAGACAAAAGTAATTTTCTGATTTTACCTGTATGAAAACTTAGGTTCTTTGGTAGCCGTTGGTCCCAGCTCATATACCTGCTAAGAGGCTGAGGTGTAACATGAACTCTGACGCCTGACATTGAGTCACTCCCTGACTCTGCTTAGCCAGTAGTTTATGTGCCATGAGCTCTTCCACCAGCACCTGCTATGTGCCAAACACTATTTCAGGTATCAAAGATATAGCAATAATTTCAGCAAGATAATGTCTGAGCTTTCAAAGAGAATACAACCAGTTGCAATTGATATACTCAACAAACACTTATCATGTGATGATTACTCTGGGGAGCTTCCTGGTTAGGGCAACCTCTAAAATCTACATGTGTGTCCCAACATAGGCCAGGGTGATATCTTGGGGTCATCGCACCTAACTCCTTCTCTGATGCAGAAAGTCCCTCCCCACATGGATTGAGTTGTTCACTGTTTGCCATATAGAGCAACTCAGTTTTTACAAAACAACAAATATTAAGTCTGACAACTGTTGAACTTCACCTAGGCCTAAAGACTTCACTGCTACTTGAAAATGAGGAGGGAAATGTGGTCAGAAAAAAGAGATTTTTATATGCATTAGGTAGGTCCAGTTTACTTAGCATGGCAATATTCTCAATTCAGTAAAGATTTGACAGTTAGAATACTTTATAGTTTCTAACCTAAAAGGGCATCATTTTGTGGAAGAAATACTACGTATATCATAGCAAAAGTTAAATTGGCAAATCACTAATTTTGTTCTAAAAAAGGTTTTAAGCTTAAAATGTCACAGCAGAGTAATATCTGTTTATATTATCCCAAAATAATTTGTGGCAATACAAAGTCATAATTTTAAGTACTTAGTGAGTAAATCCATTAAGCATTATTTCAGAAGATTCTCTGAAAGGGCTTAATCTTTGTTCTGAAGGCACCACAAATCTTCACAAGAGATTATTCTTCAAGAATGCATGAGATTCTTTCTCATTCTGGACACCTGTGAATCACAGAATTCTGGGTATCACCCAGAATACCACAGGAAAACTTTGTTTTCACTAAGTATTTTTATTTTAAAAAGCTCATATTTTAATAAATTAATATTAGAGTAGTGAGGATTGACTATATATGGCAAGAGGAAGAGTACATTTCTAACAAGTAAATTACTAAAACAAAGAGAGCACAGGAGTGAGAGAATGTCAAGGCCATGATTCTTTTCCCCATAAGAGGTCATATCCTAATCAAAGTTTAGTATAAAATACAAGCTTAAGAATTTTAAATGAGAAAATATATCTTGGTTAGACAGGGTCAGTTTCTGTGACAAATTTAGAGCTTCCTCCCAAAATAAATACAGTACAACTTCCATAGCTAACCACCTCCCTACACTGACCACCTCCTAAGTTGACCTAATTTTCATAGACTGGACATGCCCCACATGTACGTATCAGAACAATAGGCCCAGTTCCTTATTCTGACTCTGTATGTTGACCAGTTTGCAACACTCTCTTGGGTGGTCAATTTAAGAGGTTCTACCGCATTGGAGATTATTCCCAGCAGTATGTACTTTCTTTGGTGAGAGAGCAAGGTGTCATCTTTCAAAGTGATTATTCCATCTGTGAAAAAAGATACAAGCTCTGACAATTAAGTTCGTAAACTCATCCTAGAAAAAGTGGTTACATACTGCACTGCTGAATATCACTATGGTCATCTTTGAAGTATTCCCTTTGGGAATCTATGCACTAGTGCCTGTTTTGCTACTCTTTTTATGGAATGGCCATCAGAGCTGTCATTGTATTACCTCTGATGTCCTGAATGTCATCAAAATGTCCTCCTTTCAATATTCATTTATCTTCTGGTAACGAAAAAAGTCACTGGGGCAGATCAGGTCAGGAGAGAGGGTGTTTCAATAGTTATTTGTTTATTGGCTAAAGACTCTGTCACAGTGTCATGTGAGCTAGTGCATTTTCATGATGCCAAGAGCCATGAGTAGCTGGTGAAAAGTTCAGGTTATATTTGTGTATCATTCATGCAAGCTTTTCAGCACTTCCAAATAGTAAACTTGCTATTGGTACAAAGCAATACTGAGCAAAAGTTGGTACAAATTCATACTGAACAAATCCTGTGATATCAAAAAGGGCTAGCAATACCATTTAGACTCTTGATTTGGACTGATGGAACTTTTTGGTTGTGTAGAAGTGGCTGACTTCCATTGTGCACTTTGATGCTTTGTTTGGGGGTCACACTGGTATACTGTTTTCATCACATCTTTTCGCTTCTCCAAAGGTCTTGGAAAGCTTCAACTCTCCTTTGCTTTTGTTCATTGATGAGCTCCTTCACGACCATTTTTGCACACACCTTTCTCATGCCAAGATTTTCAGGTAAGATCTTCCTGTTCTCTTGGTGTTTACTTGCTGTGCTACACTTCCCACAGTCAGCTGATGATTTTCATGTACAGTTTGGTGAACACTTTCATCAGTTCTGCTCACTACTAGCCTCCCTGACCTCTCTTCACAAGTGATGTTTTCTCTCCTTTCAGAAAAACATTTGTACAAATGTTCAAAAATCCATTTGTACATGCCATTTTCTTATGGCATTATCCTCATAAACTTGGATTCACATGTTCCTGATTTCACTTTCACTCTTGGCAAGTTTAACAAGAAATTTGATGTTCGTTTGTTGTTCTAATTCAACTCTGACATTCGCTTGACGGCACACACAAACACCCAATGACAACAATGAAGCCACTCAGCAAGACACTACCACTCGTCAGCAGGAGCACAGCTGTGCTGCGCTGATATACCAGGGCTATGAAACCTTATCCAGATGTTTGTACAGTGCTGTCAATGTAAACACACAGTGGAAAGTTCACAAACTTAATTGTCAGACCTCCTATACACATGTGCTTTTTTAAATAGTTACCTTCTCCTTTGAAAGTTAACCTATAAAATATATTATACTACACACACACACACAACTTTATAATTGCTCTATATACCAAAAAAAGTCAAGCAAAAGAGGAGAGAAAATATGCTTGACTCCAGATTTACCTTTGGGAAAAAATACTGTACATTAATGAGAAAGGGCCGAACTGCTGGCAAAATTAAGGAGGAAAAGGAAATTAAATTCTGTTGCCTGCCCACGTGTAAATCCCCCAAGTAGGTGGGGTGGGAAAGGGAGTGAACTTGAGTTGAGGGATCCCAGAGCTCTTGCTATAGGCCAGCAAGGACCCTCACCTCTAAAGAGCTGTGTGGTTGAAAGGAAGAGAAGATACTGGCAAGGCCACTGTCCTTGAGACCAAAAATGTAGGCTCAATAGAAAGTTCTAAGATATTTAGGAAAATAAAACAGGCGTGTCCTATGCAACATTTACTTCTAAAACATTTGCATTGAAAAGATAATTATAGAAGGAACCCACTGCTTACCTCAAGTTCTTTGGGCATAAAAATGTTACATTATAAAATAAAGAAAATAAAGAAAGAAGATTTTAGTGTCAGAACTCTCAAGTTCAATTTCAGTAACTCTAGAAAGTCAGAGGGATAAAAAAGCCAAACAGGAGCCCTGTCAGCAAACCCTCTGCACAAGGATAAAGGAAATGCACTGTAGCTCTTGTTACTTCTTTAATGAAGATTTCATAGCAACTGGAAATCTCATGATTTAACAATGCCTGGCTTATCTGAAATATTTGTCTATAAATTACTTAGAAAGCTAATACGCATGAAGTGCTATGACAAGATCTGTACCCCTTATGTCTGGAATGCCAGGTTTCATTGTTAGTTTAATTTTAAGGTGCAAGTGATTGATTTGAAATCTCCATATTGAATATAATCACATTAAACATCTTTTATTTTATTTTATTTTTATTAAATCATAATTGTGTACATTGGTGCAATTATGGGGCACAATGTGCTGACTTCATATACAATCTGAAATATTTTCATTGAACTATTTAACATAGCCTTTATGGCCTTTTAATCACTATATGAAGACATTTATATATTCTGCATTTAGTAATTTTCACTTGTACCCTTCTAAGATGCACGGTAGGTGTAATCCCACTAATCACCCTCCCTCCACCCATCCTCCCCCCTCCCCTCTCCTCCCTTGCCCTTTTCCCCATTTCTTGTGCTATAACTGAGTTTTAGCCTTCATATGAAAAGCTATATGAGGTTTGGGTTTTTAAACGATATTTTTTTTCAGAGAAGATTTGTGTTTGCTTTTGTCCGGTGCCTGAAGGGACTCTCAACCCAAGATCACTTTAAACTGCATTTTCCTTTGGTTCATGAGAATTTAGCCACACAAGTAGAATGAAATCTAGCCCTGAGCTTTCAGGATGCAAACTTTTCTCTTCTAGACCTTCATGTAGAGTCAATACTGACAGGGAAGTCTCATTTCACAGAGTGAATTTTTCCTAGTTCACACACTAAGGGATTCACCCCCAAGGGTCTTGACTTATGCATTTCATATTAGCCCCAGGCTGTCTCCTATCTGCTCACACAGTGTTCATTAGCAGCCAGAATCTCAACCACCGGACACCAGAAATTTCACCCGGAGAAAACACTAACTCCAGTGTACTTGCTTATCTCAGTGGAATCACCCTTTTCCAATATTTCTGGTCTTTGTCTTTTTAATTTTTTGCCCATACTCTGTTATCACTACCAAATGTTCAAATAGTCACTATACTATATTATACATAGTGCAGCATTTTTAGGTGAAATAGAAGGAACAGGTTGTACCTACCACAAAATATGATATCACCTACAATGAAACATTTGAAGGTGCTTTATCATCTATCAATCAGTACATTGTAGTGAATAATTATTGTGCTATGTCACATGTTGGTCTTACAGAAGTCACGAGACCTAATTAATTATTCAGAATCTGCAGCTAAAACATTGCGTAAATCACTTTGCCTCTTTAGGTATGTATGTACAAGAGGCATGGATGAAATCAGTGATTTTCAGACCATATTCCTCAGATCCCTGAGTACACATGAGGTGTTATATAGAGCTCAAGTTCCTTGCCCCTGATTCAGATAGAATATCTGAACCTTAATGTCAAATTCACTTTGATTGTGCCTGATGATTATGCTAAAAATGTATCTGTTTAAAATTAAGGTAGAGGGCCGGGTGCAGTGGCTCACACCTGTGATCTTAGCCCTGCGGGAGGCAGGAGGATCCTTTGAGCTCAGGAGTGTGAGACCAACCTAAGCATAAGCAATGCTCCATCTCTACTTAAAACAGAAAAAAAAAAAAAAATTAGCCAGGTGTTGTAGCAGGCACCTGTAGTCCCAGCTACTAGGGAGGCTGAAACAAGAGGATCACTTGAACCAGGAGTTTGGGTTGCTGTAAGCTAAGCTATGCACTGGCACTCTACCTAGGGCAATAGAGTGAGACTCTGTCTCCAAAAAGAAAAAATAAAGAAAGAAAAATTAAAATTAAGGTAGGACTCCATTCTGGCAATATTTACTCAGTGCCCCTTGACCTTTCTACACAAGTGAGGAATCATCCAGTATTTATGGGGCATCTACTCCAGGGATTGCTGTACCTTGCAATCAGTCAGGGACAATGCAAAAATGTTTACAATCTCAGCTCACAGGGAAATAGAAGCTGCAAGGAGAGACAGGCCACAGACAGGGTCAATGCAAGGCAACCTGTACTAAGTGAGATGTGTGCAAGACAACTGTCATCGTGTTTCAGAGAAGGAGGAATTACTTCTAGACCATGAAAAGCTATGATAGGAAATTTGAGAAGGGACAAGACACAGACCCTAGTGGGAAGAAAGGGACACCAACCGTTGAAGAAGAAAAAGAATAAGATTTGGAGAACTTTATATAATCTGAGACAAGTGTAATAATTAGCATGTATTGAACACATATCTTCTAGGCACTCGGCTAAGTATTTTACAGGCATATCCCATTTAATTCAGTTAACAATTCTGAATTTTTCTCCTCATTTTGCAGATGTGCCAAAAGAAGCTCACAGAATCTAGTGTACTTGCAGGATGGTCCACAGAGCCATAACCCTGGTCTGACTGAGGGCAGAGTTCATAATCCATAGATGATTCCACTGTCCTCTTAAGAGCAACAAATTTCTAAGCTTTCTATATCCCAAAGGATAAAGAGGGTATCCTTTTTGCATGTGTATATTCAAAGAATAAAATTTTGCTTTCATCTCATTCTCAAAATACACTTATTTTCTGTCAAGTAATTCCAGAGCTTAACAAAAACAGCCTAACATTAATCACTCCGACTTCTTTAAGTCAGGGTGTAGGCCTGATTCATTTCTCTGAACCAAAACTTCCCACCCTGGGATGGTTGCATAGATGCATGGCATATAGACAGATGGACAAATGAGCAGGAAGGAGGATAGATGGGGAAATTGAAGACCAAAGTAGGAGAAGAATGAATTTACAAGCATGTGATATCCTCTCTTAACCAACTGGAAGACAGATTGGACTCATTTACTAAGTCGCCACATTTCTTTTGTTCAACATTTTATGGAGGTATAGTTTACATAACATAAAACTTGCCTACTGTAAGTATATAGTTTGATGAGTCTTAGTAAATTTACACAGATGTGAAGCCCTTACCACAATCCAGTTTTTTTTTATTATTTCACATTAATACAAGCTTATGAATGATTAGATTGCAATGTTTTACCTTTGTTAGGTAAGGGTGCTGTTGTAGTTGTGTCCCGCACCCATTCAAGGCAGTTTTAGAATACTTATATCACCCAGGCTGGTCATGATCATTCTTCAAACCCCACCTCAGTGTTTCAGTTGGCTCCCAAGCCATAAATCCTCACATTAATTCTCCATGTTTCAGAATTCCTCCAAAAGCTTTGTCTTTCTTATCGTATCTGTCTGCATAGCATGACATTTAAGATACACATCTTCCTTTCCTAGATATTTGTCTTCGGTGGCTATCTGCAGTCTCTCTCCCTCTCTCTCTCAAGTTCTGCAGCTAGACGTCAGTACATGTTTTTCTTTGCTTATTATCAACATGGCTTGATGCATGAGACTCCTGAAAGTCACCCTCTTTCCCAAATACCAATTTCTTTCTTTTTTATTTTTTTGAATCAGAAATAACCACATTGTGTTTTAACCTTCATATGAAAGCTATAAATTAGCTTCATATTAGGGCTGAGTACATTGGATACTTTTTCTTCCATTCTTGAGATACTTTGCTAAGAAGAACATGAATTATAAAAAAAAAAAAAAAAGAAAGAAATAACCACATTGTAGAACACACATACACACACACACACACACAAACTGCCTAACATCCAAACTCGTTATTTGTAATTAGTGACTCTAGAGCAGCGATTTTCTTTTTTTGTTGTTGCAATTTGGCCAGAGCTGGGTTCGAACCTGCCACCTTCAGTATATGGGGCTGGTGCCCTACTCACTGAGCCACAGGCGCTGCCCTCTAGAGCAGCAATTTTCAACAATACACAGGTGTGCTGTGAGAGGATCTTAGGTGTGCTACAAAAATTTTTAAAGATCATTAAGTAAATTATTTCTGAAAGAAGGTGAAAACACAATATATTCTTTTCCTTACTCTCTTTTTGATGAACATAATTGAAGTGTGCTGCATAGCAGAAGTTTAACTAAAGGTCCAATGTGTCATGAAATAAAGTTTGAGAAACACTGTTCTTCAAAATTATTCCATAACTAGAGCCACCTGGTGCACCCTTTAACTAGCACTGACCCAAATACAAAGAAGACCTTAATTACAAAAAGCTGATATTTATCAACTTCTTTCAACAAGTCAGGCATGGTGCCAAGTATATTACATACCTTACTTCATTAAACCTTAAAAAAAAACCATAAAAATTACTATTATTCCCATTTTACAAATTAGGAAAGGGTGGCTGACACTTTACTAATCCAAGGTAACATACCCAGTAAGTGTTAGTGTCCTGATCTAACTCTTTCGGGGACCACTAAGGAATAATTATGAGCTTTAAATACCTGGGGCCATAAATATCAACTGATGATTATTCTCTGACAATATTTGTGGATTGCAACTCTTCTGCATTTGAAGTATTGGTTTGTTTAGGACCCATCTGATGGTTCTGCCAATTTATTATTCTTACCTGCAATTAAATCCAGGCCAACACTTGTTTCCAATCATGTCTGGCCTCTGGCTGAGAATGTCTACCTTTCTTCTAGAAGTAGTAATGAGGGTGCGCGGTGTCCCACAAGAGCATAGGGATTAACTCTATCTGGCATGTCCCACCTTACATCCGTTAGGTCGTCACAGCCAACAGCCCACTGATGTCCCATTTGGATGTCCTCACAGACATCCCGCAACTCACCCTGCTCGCTGTGAGCTCTCCGTCCTCCCTCCCAAGCCCACACACCCCAGGGTCTCCATGCCCACCTGTGGCACCTTTATGCACACAAACCAGAAAATGAGGAGTCACCTGGGCCCTCACTCTTCAGATGCTGGCCTTCGTCAAGTTCTGTCCATTTTATTTCATAAGTATCTCCTGAATCTCTCTCTTCCTCTTCCACCCCACGGCGATAATAAGAAAAACTCATCGAGTTAATAATAACGTGTTGTGTTCTGGGAAATAGCTAAGAGAGTAGAGCTTCATTTTCTCAGCACACACACAGAATCAGTATGTGAGTTGCTGGCGCATATGTTACTTGGATTGATTTAATCATTTCACAACATATATGCATAGCAAAATATCACACCACAGACAATAAACACAATTTTTATATGTCAGTTATATTTTAATAAACCTGGGCAAAAAAATTTGCAAGAATATACAAACATATACATATGTATGTATATTTAAATATGTTCAGAGAAACTTTCCTTGTCTACGTCTAAATTAAGTGCCATTATTCTCTCATATAACACCTTAATCTTTTGCTATGAAATAGCAGTTATTGTGACTACTAATCAAGAGTTTATTTCTGTTTAATTTGATGAATGCATCACCCCATAGAAGCTCCCTTCTATGAGGACTATTTAAGTTTGTTCACACTGAGGACAGTATCTAGCACACTGTAGGCATTTCATAATTGTCAAGTTAATGAATAAATCCTCAGAGTCCTTCTAAATTAGAATTTAAAATGTCTTACAAGTGAATAAACTGAGTCAGAGAGGTTAACTGCTTTCCTGCTGGTTACACAACTAGTAGGTGATGAATAGAAATAAAGATTAAAAACTCAAATAGGATCCCCAGTCCCTCTTCACCACCTAACATGATGGCCCTGGTATTATTTTAATTATTACGGGAAATTCAAGGAAGTCAGACCTTGGCCTGAGAAGCCCAATAACCATTAGAATTGTCTAGTCCAAGAAATGCCTAGAGCTTTCCAAAGAAACAAATTGTGTTTCTTTCTCCAAGAAACACTCCATTATTACTCATTTCTTGGGAATTCGGTGTCAGAAAAAAATAACTTGTCACCCAGCAGAATACCACCCATGGAGGAGAAATGAAGATGAGTAAGAACCACTTGAGCTCACACTTCCATGGTTAAAATGAAAAAATGCTTGGGAAAAGACACATAATCTACTGAAATGAGGCTTCAGTTTTCACTCAGACCACCTTTTTTAGTTCCCAGCAGAGATTCCATTCATTCATTCACTCAACAAATAAGCACCTAGCATGTGCCCAGACACTGTGATAGGCAACAGGGCTACAACAAAAAAAATCCCATAATTACCATAATTATGTTCTCATTCATCTCACACTCTAGCAGAGATGACTGTCTTTGAGCACTGGATTACGAGGGGCTCTGATGACAGACAGGGAGACAAGGTACCCCAGGAATGCATCACAGAAAAGAATCCTAACACAAGAAGACTGGAAGGATAAGTGGGGCTGGCAGGACAAAGATAAGCGTTCCAAATATATGGAGCAGCATGTGTCTGTGACATGTGCAGGAAAAACAATGACAAAACATAAAGATTGGGCTCACATTTTCTCCTCTGGCTGGGGCACTCTAAAATTTGGACTTCTCCTTGCTACGGGTAAAAGAGCAATAACACTAGTGAAATGCTTTGCTTTGACTTCATAGGCCAAATCTGCATATATAAAGCCCTGCTAATAATGATGAGCTCTCCACACTGCCACTTTCCAAATCCCCCTCTGTACTCTTTACAATTATGGCAACACCAGCTACTCATTTTGCTTTATCTCTACCTTTGGCAGCCCATAATGGATATGCATCTTAATGATTTGTTCCTATGACTCACTCCACAACAAGGAGTGAATAGGCCACAACACCTAGGCAGGATTTGAATCTCTCAAATAGTTAAAGGTGGACTCCATAGAGAAGACCATCGTTTGCCCTCAATCTCCTGCCCCTAATGTATCCCTCAGCAGGTCAGATGGGTTACCTTTGAAATTGTAGTCCTGGACAATCTAAAAATGCACTCCAGATTCCTTGACCCAAACCTAAATCTGAGTAAGCCCATGCCTCTCATATCTACTGCAGCCTGCATAATCTTTAAATTCACATAAGGAGTAATGGTAGACAGAGGAAGGCATAGGGTATAGAGGTATAGAGTCAGCTCCACTTGTGGGCTGATTAAAAGGAACAGGGCTCAAAGATCCTTTACAGGAAGTGGATGCCCTTACACATTCTGCAACCAACCTACATGCCACAGGAGAAGCCTGGGCCTTTGAGAGTAAGAATGTCCCTTTAGTTTTTTGTGGACAGGTCTGTTAAGAGATTGAGCACCAGACTCTCACAAGTTTTATCTTTGAAAGCGATTGGTTTCTTCTCCAATAGTCAACATGTATGGATCTTTCTGTCACTTAAAGGGCCTACCTACCCCTACTTGCAGGTCTTTCTGGTGCAATGTGCTCCCCCCTCTGGAGATTTCCTAGACCCTAATCCACTATGGCACATTCAGGGCTGTGGAATTCATGTATTCCCTGAAACTCTTCTCCAAATGCCCTCCATTCCCAGCCTCAATAGTTGAACTTACAGACCTGTTCCCTCAGCCTATGATTGCACAGATTTTATCAGATCCCATCTATCAATATGCAGAGGACTTTGCCCATCTGCAAACTGCCTGTTCCTCTGTTCAGGCATTAGCTTACATATTCATTGAATGTCTCTTTCCCAGGTCTCTCTGCACCTCGGATACACTGACATCCTCCAGTTTTCACCCTTTATTTTTCTCCACTACATATTGGAATAAGAGTTGTCTTGGGCCACACATCAAACACACTAACACTAACAAAAGCTGATGAGAATCAAAAAAGGTCTGCAGGGTGGCACCCATAGCTTGGTAGGTAGGGTGCTGGCCACATACACCAATGCTGGCGGGTTCAAACCCGGCTTGGACCTGCTAAAACAACAATGACAACTGCAACAACAACAAAAAAATAGCTGAGCATTGTGGCAGGTGCCTGTAGTCCCACCTACTTGGGAGGCTGAGGCAAGAGAATCGCTTAAGCTCATGCATTTGAGGTTGCTGTGAGCCGTGATGACACATCACTCTACCCAGGGCACCAGCTTGAGACTCTGCCCCCCCCCTGCCAAAAAAAAGTCTGTGCATAATTTTCATGATATACAATACTACAGATAAGCAAAACAGTCTTCAAATAAGGCCATGCAGCCCCCAAGCTGCAGGTTGGTCCCCTCTGCAACATTTCAGTTATAAATTCACCTAAAATGATGAGGAAGACCGAGAAAGGGGAAAAAAAATCACATCACACTAAGATTCCTTGGGAGGGTGTAATTGAAGGGCATAAAGTCTCAAATAGTACAAATAATCTCCAATGATTTCAGTCCAGGCCAGATGACAAGGCAAGTGAGCATGAATTAAAATTACAGATAAACACAATTGAAACAGATGTTGGAAAGAACTTTATCCCCAACACTGAAAGTCATAAACCCTCCAAAGTCATTGGCCAAATAGAAAATACAATTAGAGCTGATTATGAGAGGAACTAAACCCTAAGGAATGTGTCAAGAATTTGGGGATGGGCCAATGATGGGGGTGTTTTCTTAAAGTGGTCCTAAGAACACATGGTCAATATTGTTGACTTTTTGTTTCACTCTCTAAGAGCCCTGGAAAACCCTAAGCAATTCTTTCTTGGCAGGTCTACATTCATACTTCTATTACTTCTCCCCTGACAGGGGGACCAACATCACTCCAGGGTCCACTCCCCTTCTCCACCTAATGGTCTCACACTTTCAGTGGGCAGTCTCTAGCTATAGCCAGGATCTCAATACAATGAGGAGGAGAGTTTCACGCTACCAGCAAGAACTGTCCTGAGACGTCAGAAAAAAGCTGCAGCTGTAATCAGAGCAGTTCTTGGTGGTGGTCTCAGTAACTTGAGCCCCAGCACCTGAATGGCAGCTCCTCGCTGCCAACTTCCATCACCTTGATTCCTTTTGCAAGTTTCTTCTCTAACTATTCCGTAGTTCTTTTCCTAGGGGTATCCCAGCTGCACTCATAGCCCTGTGGATTTACCTACCTGTTCAGCTGATTACCAGCATTTTTCTTTAAAGGGGAGGAGAATCATTAACAGCTAAGGCATTTGTTGTACCCTACAAGATTCAAAGGGGCAAGGAATCTAAGCCCCTAGTTTGAATACCAGTTCTATTACAACAAAGAATACCATAAGCCAGGCAGAATCTGCTATTTTTTAACTTGAGTAAGATCTGAGGTTTAATTCCCACCAAAGGAAAACTTGAAGTAAAGCTCACACCTCTCATCTTGAGTAGTCAATGAAAGGGACAGTGGTAAGCATATAAGAAAATGTCTAGATTCAGTAAAAATAATTATCTGCATAATCAAACTAACAAACTATAATTTGAGGAAACAACTCAGCAAAATGGGGTTTACCTTTATTTTATGTACAAAGTATATATAGCTCATCATCTGGTACTGAAAATGACACCCTTCACAGTCATTGACGTGATTTTGACAGGAAGATTCTATATGGCAAGAACCTACCTTCACCCCATCTTGTCTCCTTCATGTAAAGAATTCATAAAATGTGATCATTAAGACAAATGTTATATAAACAAAGATTGGAAAGTCTTGTATTTTCTATCATATATCATTATATTATGTATTATTTTACATTATATATAAGTAATTATATAACATCCTTATATACTTAGCCAATTGGGGGCAGGAAGCAAAAACTACTTTTTTGGCAGTTTTCTCAAATTCTTAGTCTAAGCCTCCCCAGGAAAGGCAGCTCATCAGAGTTCTAATGAAAACAAACCTCAGACAACTTCAAAGTCTCCAGGTAGGCATGAGAAAGGTTTTCACTTAGATGCTGAGGAATGACACTTTCATGGGGTGATTTCCCTCAGACGAATGACCTGACGGTCACAGTCAGAGAGAGATGATAAATACGGACATGGAAGGGCCTTCTGTGCAAGTATTGAAAGTCAACAGCCACTTTGTATTCTGGAATCAATAACATCAGGGTGGCAGAAGCCATAGAGCTATATCATACAGCAGTGCTCATCCTGAAATAAACATCTCAGCTCATCTGAGCCCCGCCTCTTCTGCGAGTCTGTGGACAATCTCAGTCCACAAAGCAAATGGTGCAGCCTTTCTCTATGCAGGATAACAATTACTTTACATAGAAATTGAGGGTTTCTCACCTTCTCATTACTTTCTGTCTTAGAGTGGGGAAAGAAGGATGGGGTGAGAAGAACTGCATAATTTGCTTTAGAAGAAGTTCACTGGGCTTCCCCAGTCTTGGTAGATTAGTAACCATCTAATCCCCTCCTACTCGTGCACCAGTGCGCTCAGAAACCATGAACGCAGAGGGAAAGGTGAAAAATGAATAGAAGTTAAAGAGGGAAAGTATTTCTTACAAACCTGTGAGATACCACATTATGTTACTTCTAAAGACACTCTTGAGGAATAAATAGGAATGAAGAAATTTGGAGGACAATGCACAGAGAGCACATAGTTCAAGACAATTGAGCTCTGAGCTTATCTGAAATGATTTTTTTGTTAATTGTCACTTAAATTGTAGGGTTTTATGAGACGGAGATACCCCACTGCCCTTCAGTTTCTGATTGCTTGACTCGCAGAGCAGGCCCAAGCAAGGGAACAAATAGGCTGGATTCTCAGGGTTCCCTCTGCTGGGTGTCAACAAAGAGGAAAGAGGAAATGACAGTAGATGGGGCAGCCAAGCCTTAGTCCACAGTAATGCTTCCTTCATTCTGGAGTCTTACTTTGAGGTGAGGGTCACATACAGGGAATTCAAATGGTTTAATTCACCCATTCCCACAAAAAGTCCCTCCCCATCAGCTCTTTTCTGAGGGCGCATGCTGGTGGTTCATGTCAAAATGTAAAGTTGTCAAAGAGCATAGAATAACTCTCTTACACCCACCTCCAAAGAAAACCATCAACGTCCAAATAAAAGAGCTAGTGGTTTCCTGGCTAAGAAAGAAACTGGTATGAAGAGTTTGAAAACCCCCAACTTCACGGATCGGCCCCAGCTAAGATCAAAGCCATGAAGTCTTGCTCCTTCTGCCTCTTACTCTTCTCTCTAAGCTGAGTCAGGTTTGATAAAAGTCAGCAGATTTCTAGCAATGAAAACACTGCAGAAGTCTGTTTTCAATGAGATATCTCATCTCTCAGCATCTTCCTTGGCAGAGAAGGACATGCATTCTAGATAAGTGCTAACGGAAGCAGTGGCACCTGTTCTATTGTGAACTGGGCCAGAGCAATGAAATCCCTCTTGAATTTCTGTGGTCTAATCAATGACTCTGCTCTAATGAAACCATAAATCAGAAAGTATTTGCATAAACTGAGTCCCATTTGGCAATTCAACAAATAGCAAGTGATGGATCTTGCATTGAATTGTAAGACCTACCTAACCACCCTGTCGGTTACCAATAAACGCATCCCTCTGAAAATTCCACTCAATCTTCAGCTATTTCTAAAGCATCCCAGCTGCAGAGAAGCTCATAGTCATGAAAGCAAATAAATCAGAATAGACATTCTGATGCTGTGATTAACATGTCACTGATTCTCAGAGCCATTCTTGACTATCAGCATAATAAGTTTTTCTAAGAATTTTATCAAAGTATCTCTTGTCCATGAACAAATACAGGGACAAAAGCTGAAAACACACTATGGTAAAGTACACAATATTTTATATATCAGAAGACACTACAGGAAGGGGTAAGCAAATTCCCACTGCCTTCTGGCCTTGTAAATAAAGTTTTATTGGACCACAGCCATATCCATTCACACACCCATGTGGCTTTTCTGCTAATAGCAGACTTGAGTAGTCTGGTCCACAAAGCCTAAAACATTTACTACGTGGCCCTTTATGAAAAAATTGTAGCCAGTCTTTGTGCTAGAAAAAGGATTTAAAAAATAAATATAAGGTTACCTGAATTAAACTACTACACTGTTAAGTCTTCCTTACCCTAGAAGCGCCAAAGCTTAGCCAAAAAGGATATAACTTACTGACTAGGTTTTTGAGAATATTTATGGCAGGTATAGTTTCAAAATAATGGCTACAAGTTTAACTGGATTTATTTTTTAAGATTTTGAACAAATTTTAAGTTCTCCTAATCCATCTAATTCCGCCTAGGTAAGAAGTTTCAGAGAGAAATTGATAATCAAGCTAGGCTTTGAAGAAATAAGAATAAATTTAGGAAGCTGGGAAGGGAAGGGAAAAGGGGCAGTCAGTGGGTTAAAAAAAGACAAGCAAATATAAGGAATAAGGTCTGGTATTTAATGGTACAGTAGGAAAATTATTACATATTTTAAAATAGCTAAAAGAGAATTATTATAATGTTCCTAACATAAAGAAAAGATAAATGTTTAAGGTGATATTACCCTGATTTGATCATTACACATTGTATAGATGTATCGAAATTATCGTGTGTATATATAACCCCAAAACATATGCCAATGTTATACATCAGTTACAAAAATAGAAAAAAATTTTTTAAAAGAATAAATTTAGAGATGAAGGGAATTCCAGGAAGAGAAATTGAACCAATTTCCGCCCGAGAAGTAATTAGTAATCAGTTGTTACTTATTTGAAATATTTTTTTTCTTGCAGGAAGCAAAAAGTTGCATCTGATTCTAACCTAGGAGGAAGAATTCCCTGCAAAGCATTCTCTATCAGATAGGAACTGGCCCACATACAGGGCTGAGAAAGAATGCTTTCTAATCCCACTCAGGAGCAAAATGTAATAATGATGGTAATGGTTATTATTATTATAGGAACTACCATTATCGTTATTATAGAAGCTATCACTTATTGAACGTTTATCACATGCTAGGCATGATGCTAGGTGCTTACACATTATCCTGTTTAATCTTCACAGCAGTATGATGAAGTTGATACTATTATTATCCTCAATTTACAACTGAGGAGACTATGACTGAGAGAGGTAAATAGGATAGGCAAGTTTCTCACAAAGCAGGTGTTAGACTCATGTTCTAATCACGGCACTATTCATTAACCCCCCCAAGGCCACCCCAAGCCCCACCCCAGGCACAGCGCACCAGCAAGCTCACTTACCTCTACAGACACTGCAGCACTGATTCTCCGGCAGAATGTGATCCTTTTCTGAGCAGTTCAAAGGAGGGCACATGTCTGTAATTTTTACTAAAACTCCACTCTGGACACCAAATATTAGGGAGACAAAAAGATGTTTGTATTTTTAGTCAATGATACAAGCTCCTAAAGCTCTTTGTTAATAGTCTGCAGTGATAACAATGTAAAATACCTAACATTCCCAGGAATTCTACTAAAAATGATAATGTCACAAATAAACCAAATGAGACCCCTGGGAGAAAAGATAAATTTGCCACAATTTCAAGAATTCTCAAGTCTCTTCTATGGAGCAGAAGGAAGTTGCCAGTGATATACTGATAAACATTCAAACATTTGTAATATTTACTGATTTCTGTGGTGTAAATTACTGATGTCTGAATTTGAGCTACCAACATGATTTTACTGAAAGCAAAGTTGAGAAGTTATGTACAAAGAGCTTATGTGAGGCAGTTCTACCCCTCCCCTGGATAGCAGGCATTATGAACCCAAAGATCAAGAACACATCACCTCACGTGCTTTTTGGATGGAGGGGAAGGAAAATAAACCTCTTAAACCACAAATCATAATAATAATAGTTCAATGAGTCCTACAACTGTGCTCTCTTAAAGGGAAAATATAGTGTCACAGGAGAATAATTAATTCTGTCCGGGTGAGAACTTAGGAAGATTCCATGTTCGAGGGAACTTGAATAAAGGAAGAAGTGACTTTCCTGGGAGAGGAAACAGACAAGAGCCAAAGTAACTAGGTGAGTGTGAATGAAATGAACGAGGGCGAGCTGGATAAGCACTCGATTTTCTCCAGATATAAATAAAGTCACTTACAATGAAATGTTAAATAGTCATAAAGCGAATCTCTATGACCTCACTTCATCTAAGGTCTTCTTTGTTGACATTACTAGCATCTGTGTTTAGTTTTATGCTGATTTTTAAAAATTAGTCCACTACCAGCTTTTAAGAAAGGTTTTAGAGTCTCGGATTTTCTATCTAAAACATTTAGTTTTTCTCGCCCATTCTTAAGGAAATGTTTAAGTCCACTAAGGAGGGCACTTAAGAAGGGAAGTCGCATTTAAGGCCAAAAAGGAGTTTCCCACACAGATAGACGAGAAGGAAGAAGCTGCCGCACAACCAAGAAGGGTAGAGGAGAGAGTGTGTTTTCCAGCTCCAGAAGACTGTCGTTCCAGTGCCCCACAGTTCTCTGGTTTGGCAAGAACTCCCATTCTACTGGGCAGTCATTCTTGAATATGAACTGCAACACAACTTGAAATGTCAAATATAAAGTTCCAACTACTCCTCTTTTGGATTATCTTCACCATGACCTCCTTTCTCAGAATTTCCAGTCCAGACAGTCAAGCCTCTGGCATTCTGCCCCTGGCCCTTTCTTCTCCTCTGCTGTTTACTTCCAGCCTTGCCCACGCTACCTCCTTCTGTTATCCTGGGTACATCCTAGAACCTGCCCTAAGATCTGAAAATTGATCCCGCTGCTCACTGCTGTCCCACCTTTGCTGCTGAATTCCATTCTCACTCCTCAGTCCAGGGCAGGCTGGGCAGAATCGAGCCTCGAGAGTTAGTGCCATCCCTACATCTAGTGTCCACACCTGATAGGCCTTAGTTTCTACATCAGGGACTCAAACCAATTATTACAGATCAATGGACAAGAGTAACTGTACTGTCAGCTGCTAGAGGCAAACAAGGCTGGATTGCCATTGTTGCCTCTCGGTTTACCCTTCAATATTAATACATTTATTCATGATAGACCTCTTCCTGGCATAAATAAGAGTGCCTGACACTGTTTAATCTCTTCATGAGTTGAATGTGCACTCCCCCCCCCCTTTCTGAATGCTTTGCTGCTAATGGCTCACCTCTGTCACCGCAGAGGGCTGCCCTTGGCCATGGAGCCGTTTTGCCTATGCAGAGAGCCAGAAGTCAGTTCAAGTTTCTCAGGCCCCAAGGTCAATGGCTGAATGGTGCAGGATGCTGTTCACCTCAAGCAGGAACAATCTCTAGAGTACAAGTGATGGTCCAGAACCCCTGGTGGGGTCAAGGTATGTCTGACCTTTCCTCTAAAATTGCACCTTCACTCCGCTTCTTCCCCTTCTCCATCTGGCTTCCCCCGACCCACCCCACCCTTAGTGTTTTCTCCTGGGAGCTCTGTCCCTTCGGTACAAAATCACTTGTACTGAAATCCTTAGCTCAGGTCTGCTTCTGGGTGAACCCAAACTAAGAAGATTAAGATAAATTTCACTCTTGCTGTCAAAAACAAACTGTTAGAAGGGATTATCTCTAGGTGGTAAGATTCTGGACCACTTGCCATTTTCTTCCTTCTACTTTTTCCTTCTTAGTCCCCATTTTATACGGTGAGTATGTATTTGCTTTTGTAACAAAAACACTACTAAAAATGCTACAGAAGATTTTTTTTTTAACAATCACTCAGGAAAGGTTCTCTTTTTATAAAAAGGGTTTGCTTTGACTGCTGATTAAGTTTGTTAACAATTCTAATCAACCTTTAACATATTTAATGGGTAAGATCATAATTCCAAATGTTTTTTAGAGACAAACACTTCTACATGAATTTGAAAATATTATGAACTGTGATTATTGTTGCCTAAATGCCATCAACCCCATTTAGTCCAGCTACATAATCAGGTACAAATCTTTTCTTTTTTAACTTTATATTCAAAACTATCTCTAGTAATAAGTACCAGACAATTAACATTTTTAAATACTCCTGATTATGGTATTTTATTTTATGACACCTAGAGCTCTGTGTTGGTGGGAAAATATAATACTTTCATTCTTTTCCATTCAGAGTGACTAACTCTGTGTCATTGGTCAAAAAATAAACATTTTCAAGTTCTGTACCAATCACTGTGCATCAACCTGAATTTCCAGTAACATATAAAACTCGCATCTTCAAGTGAAAAATTGTTTTTGAAATAAAGAAAACACACTAATTGGATAAAATTAAAAGGACTGCCAGGAGCATTCATTCCTCTTGATTTTTATAAAACAATACGTTAAACCTCTGGAAACACTTGGTGAAAATGTTTGAAACGAGAGTTTGTTTCTCATCTAACTGATGTTGCAGAAGCTTTCCAATAATCCTAGGGAAAGGGAAGATCTCCAGGCAGCCTTTTGTCTGCTAAACATCTCAATCTGAACCACAGATTACAGACAATTATTAGTGCAATTATTTCCTTGGTTCTCCCAAAGACAGTACCCCCTTGGTATCATTTCAGAGGCCTAAGTGAAAAGTGTAATTTTTCACTTAGGAAAAACATGGAACAGATATCGCAGGCCTTAAATCTGAGAAAGGCTGCCTGGGAGAAAGCAGAGGCCCTTGCATCCTCCACCTCCCACCCTCTGTCTCTGCTGACAGTATCTGCCAAAGGTGTCCCAAAGCTCTTCCATGGTCTTTCATAAATGTACCCTTATCAAGGAAATTACTAAGCAATAGCTTCACCCAGTTGGCATTCTCAGACTGAAAAGTGCTCATTCTATCCTTCTGAATCTGTCCCCTTTAAAATTCAGAAGTGAGAATTATTTCTGAATAAGCCTAAAAGCATTAGGAAGGGCAGTGGAGACAAAGGCTAAGGGGAGGCTGTGGAGCCAGACCACCCAAGTTCCAGTCCCAGATCACTGATTAGCTATAGGGTTATTAGCTTGTTCTCCTGTGTCTCAATGTCCACATCTGAACAGTGTCACCCTCACAAGATTACTGTGAGGCTTAAATTATGCCATACGTTGAAATGCTTCAGCGTGCCGAGAAAATAAGTGCTCAAGGAACACTAAATATTATTGTCAATACCCTTCTCTCTGCACACAAAATGACCATTTTGTAAGTAACTATAGAAGGACAATCAATGAAAAATATAATGATTTTTTTAAGATAAAATCATTCACGAAACACACACATGTGCATGTACATACCACTTGTGCAAAGGGAATAACCCATCTGCCCCAACTTCTTTATAAATTGTAAAAACAAAAAGTAGGGTGGCGCCCGTGGCTCAAAGGAGTAAGGCACTGGCCCCATATGCCAGAGGTGGTGGGTTCAAACCCAGCCCCAGCCAAAAACCGCAAAAAAAAAAAAAAAAAAAAAGGAAAAGAAGGGTCCAAGTGCGCAGAGCAACTACAGCATGCCAAGAACAGTGGCAGGTACTAGTTATATAAGCTGGCACTCGAACCCGTGCCCATATGCGTGCACTTCTCACATCAGGGTATCTGCCCTGATCCTCTCTCCTGAGGAAGGGGATCTAATCATAGAGGGGACATTTGTCAGAGTGACCCACTCAGGATGTAAAGGCAGGCACTAGTTCTAAGTGACACACGCATGGCCAGTACCGGGATCATCAGCAGAGTGGACAAAACTGCCTCTCACCATGCCTACTTTTCCTGAAGTGGGAGAGAAAAGCAAGCATTTAGAATCCTTATCATTTTTTCTCCCCTAGAAGTGAATCTCTGGGATTCCCGGCAGCAGCCAAGAGGGAACAGATAGAAGACAAAATAGGGAAGTTCACAGAGTTAATTCCTGGGGTAGATTCTGGCCAACGAGAAACAAACTAAAGGAAAGAGCCTTTCCTCCTCGGCCCCCATAAAGAGCTAAATCCAAGATCTAATGGTATCTCCTCAAGAGCTTCTGCAGGTCTCTAAATGCCTCATTCTCGTCAATCTTTTAGCAATGTATTCCTTTCTTTTCCACAGAGATACAATTCAAAGAAAATGAAATAATGTAATAAAAGCATTTGCTAAGATGGTCTACTACCAGGTGCAGTGGCTCCCACCTGTATAAACAGCCCTTTGGGAGGCCAAGGCAGGAGGATCTCTTGAGGCCAGGAGTTCAAGAGCAGCCTCGACAACATAGTGAGAACCTGTCTCGGAAAAAATTAGCCAGATGTGGTAGCATGTGCCTGTAGTCCCACAGATAGTCAGGAAAGCAAAGGAGGAAGATCATTTGAGGACAGAGTTTAAGGTTTCTGTGCTCTATGATGAAGCCACTGCATCCTGACCTGGGCAACAGAGCATGACCCTGTCTCTGTGTGAAAGAGTCAGTGAGGTTCTCGGGAGATGCCTCACAAAACCAGCTGTGCTGTGTTGTGGGGTGTGGCTGCTCTGCGACACACCCCGTTGCACTTGCTCTGCTGCCCTTCCTTCCCTCTGTCTGTGCCTCCCACTTGCATTCCTGGGACAATCCCTCTCCCCTCTTGACCTCCACTCCCACCAAAGACAGATAAATAAAGCATCAACACAATAGCTCATGCCTTGGTTCTGCCATCTCGGAACCTGGATTAGACAGAGAAGTGAGGTTACTATTTTGCCCAGTGGTTCCCGGCTACTACCAGGCAGGAAAGGAAAGTTTGGGGAGGCAGCTCAGCACAGGCACCCCCCAAACGTGTCCTTCCTGAAGTCAGCCTCATCTACACTCCTCTGGGGCTGGTGGTTATGCCTGTAATTGTCTTTTCTTTTATTGCCTGGCTACCATGGGGATGGAGAAAACACCACACATTTAGGAAGGCTCACTTTGGCTTCCTAATCTAAAATAACATCTCCAGCTCAGCACTTGCTAGAACCCCATAAGGCAGTGGTTCTCGCCCTTCCTAATGCCACGAACCTTTAATACATCCAAAGGGGTCGCGACCCACAGGTTGAGAACTGCTGCTATAAGGGAAAAGGACACAGGGAGTCCTTCACTGACAATGAGGTAAAACTTCAGGATTTAAACCCAGGTCCATCTGACTTTTCATTACAGTGCTATCTTGCAAGAATAAGTAGACTCGCCCTTTATCCTACAGATAACAAAGTAAGGCCACTGGTACAAGGTGCTGGGAGAGAGATTTTCACCCAATGAAAGGGATGCTCTGATTTCTAACATGTTACAGCCAGGGAAACCCACTAACCTTGTAGGATAGTAAATTCTATCGCGGTATGTGGAGGGCTGGGGAGGGGAAGGGGTGTTTTAAAGCAAAAAATTATATCACAAAGTCTCATGGTAGCTGGTCTGGAAAGTCGCCTGTTTCCCTAACGAATGATGCCTCCTGGAATCTATGCCCTTGCACCGTCCTTCTCTACCATAGATCTGGACTGGGTCTGTATAATCAGTAGAATACGGAAAAACTGATACCATGTGGCTTCTGAGACTAGGTTATAAATGTTGGTGCATCTACTCTTGTCTTTTGGAGGGTTTGTTCTAGAGCAGTGGTTCTCAATCTTCCTAATGCCATGGTGCTTTAATACAGTTCCTGTGGGTCACGACCCACAGGTTGAGAGCTGCTGTTCTAGGGGAAGCCAGCCCCTGTGTGAGAAAGCCCTGAGATCACTACAGTAAGGAAGCCCAAGGTAGACATGTCTATAAGCTGCAGAGAAAAGAAAAAGAGACAGACAGAGACAAACTTAGCTAGAGACATGGAGAGAAATCTCTGTTCTTTGCCTCTTAGTAGAGGTGCTAGACATGTGTGCAAAGAAGCTGTCTTGGACACTCGGCTGCATCAAGTCTTCATAGGATTCTAGCTTCAAAAGTCATCAGATTGCAATTTGCATGTAAGACTCCAGCTGAGAACCACCCAGCTGAAACCATTTGACCCACACAACCATGGCAGGTAATTAGGGTTATTTTTTGTTGTTGTTGTTGTTGTTTTTAGCCATTAGTTTTAGGGAGGTGTTTGGTTTTTGGTTTTTGGTTTTGTATGTGTGTGTGTTGTGTTCTTTTCTGACAGTGTGTCCCTCCATCACCCTGTCTAGAGTGCAGTGGTATCATCATAACTCACAGCAACCTCAAACTTCTGTGTTTATTTGATCTCCTGCCTCAGCCTCCTGAATAGCTGGGACTATAGGTACACACTACCATGCCCAGCTAATTTTTTATATTTTTGTAAAGATGGGTTCTCATTCTTGCTTGGGCTGGCCTCAAACTCCTGGCCTCCTGCCTTCACCTCCCAGAATGCTAAGATTACAGGTATAGCCACCATGCCTGGCCAGGAGAGTGTTTCACAGCAGTGGATAGCCAAAATACTATCAAACATACTACAACTGGATCTGTCTGCTTTCCACTTGCTCCTCACCCACAAACCATGTCTCTTCTCCTGCCCCATGAAGTGCAATATCACCACCCTATGAAGGGTGCATTTATCCTTTTGGTTTCTCGTGATTTAGCCTCCCTTCCTGTGGGCACCATAGTTTCCTCTTGGGGAATGGTTTCTCCATCGCATGCAGTCTTAGTGGGATGGTAATTCCAGGTGGCTGGCTCCTCACACAGAGGCTGAAAGGGACAAATGCTTCCTTGTCCTGAGCAATCAGGGCTTGGACATATGCCTCAAACTTTGCTAACCATATGCCTACTCCCCAAATTTTAAATCCTATGTTAGTGGCTCAAGAATAGTAGAAATGACTGCAAGTTGTTCATCACAGCAGAGATGTGCCTACCAGATTTCTCCCTGCTAGCCCATGGCTACAATTCCTGCCTCCTAACTTCGGGGACACCCAGGTCTCTTCCTAGTCTGACGCCTGGTCTTACAAAGATTCTTTGAGCCTCTCAGTATCCTTCCAATAAAATCACTTTTGTCTATACTACACAGAGAAAGTTTCTGCTACTCACAACCAAAAATAGAACCTTGTATTCCCTGTGACTACATCAAAAACCTGGAGGTCCTTGGGGTTCCTCTTCCCCCTTGTAAGAGGCTCCCCTAAGCCCAATCACTCACCAAGCCCTTTCAGGTCTATTTTCTAAATAGCTCAATGTTCCCTCTCCATCTTCACTGTCACTGTCTTAGGTCAAGACCTCATCATTTCTTATTTGCAATTATTCAAATTAACCTAGTGCTTCTTCAATCATCCCCCCCACACTATAATCACAATGACCTTTGAAATTGCAAAGCTACTCATAACATCACAAGCAGACACTCTCAGTGAATTCTCATCTCCATTCAGATCAAGTCAAAATTGGTCCTTTCTCACCTTGTCTCTCTTTCCAACATCATTTCTCATCACTCTCCCCCACAAACCCTAAAACTTCAGCCAGGTCAAAGTCTTTAGAGTCCCCTAAATAAGATTGACTTTCTTTATGGCTCTAGGCATTTGTAAATATTTCTGTTGGTGGTAGTGGTGATGGTTTTTCTTTTTTTGTATAGGATGTGCCTTCCCCCTCATCCACCCAGGAAATAATTATTAGTCAAATAAGTACCTACCCAGATACCTGCCCAACTGGTTCCGCACCTTAACTAGGGCTTTGTTCTAAAATTAAGTCCTCAGAAAAGCCTTCCCAGGCCACTCATGCCCACCCCAAAACTCTCTATTCCTTCAGTCTACTTCATATTTTTTATGGAACTTGGCATTATATCGTATATTGCATATTGTAGATTTCAATATACAATATAATGTTTGTTTTCATACTGTCTCCCTCACTAGACTGCAAGTTCATTATGGAGACTTTGTTTTGCTTACTATTGAATACTAGAATCCAATACAATGGTGGTATATAGAATTTGCTTAATGTATGTTTGTTGAGTGATTATTAAATGAGATCTATGGTTCTATTCATCTTATTTCAAATAGTACATGGGAGGGGGCCAGGCAGGAGACAGAGGCATTTTCTAGCATCATATCAGCCATTTGGCACTGGCTGATTTTCATAAGATTAATTCAAAACCCTTTCCCAGCATCACTCACCAACCTCCCTGACTCACAGCACCTGCCAGCTCTCTGTTCCTTCTCATGCCCTTCCCTTACTAGCTTCTTCCAAAGTCTACCTGCACAACAGTTGATCACAAGCTAACCCCCAAAATGACAGTGGCTGGGTCCTCCCAATCCTGTACTCCAGCACATTACAGAAGGGTCTGCTCCTTGGGGACCCAACCAGGCCAAAACAACCCACCCATTCAAAAACCCTACATGAAGCCCATATGTCTATTTAATCATTTTCCAGACATGATAGGAATCATAAGATTAAAACTTACTCGGCATTCCCGACAGCTCTTGGTTAAAATCCGCTGGCCCTCTGCAAGAACTTTTCCTCCGTAAATACATTTTGCTGTAATAAAATAGAAAAATGGGTCAGACAGTCATGCTGTGCAACAAAATGACCTCAGAGGTAGCTTCCACCTCCAACAGATTCCATAGAAACCCAGACACTCTTCTGCGAAGTAGTACAAATTTCTTTGTCTAATGTTAAGACATGGGCAATGTGCACAGGATGACCCTTGATCCCCCACGCAGGCCTCACTTGATTGTGTTTGCCCTGACTGCACAGCAAGGACATACAATTATTTCAATGTCACAGTTACCAAAGGAACTAGAGAATAGATCAATGTTATAAGTTAAAATAAGGAAGAACTGGTTGCTATCACCATGGAGCAGCAGTAGCTTTGACTCAGATAGCCCAGCTATAAAACAGATGACCATGTGAAAGGGGACTCATAGACGTTCAGCCACAGTGGAGAAGGAAGCCATTTCTTCTTCCTTATGATCATGGGAAGTGGGAGTCCTTAGCCTATCTGCTCCCAAGACACTAAGAGACAAGTGACAATACAAGCCGAGCTAGTAAAGTGCTAGATCAATATAGTAGAGAGACTGCTTTTGGAAAGGTGAGTTCAGCAGGCTAACGGGGAGGTCACAGAGTGGAAGTAAGCCTGTAGGGCATGTCAAAGGGAAGCATAAATGGAGCTCCTACTGCTCAATTTGGATTCCACTAACACTCAATCCTTGACTTAACTTGCTGACTCTCTTTTAAGTGCAGCCTATGTCAATTTGATAGGACTCTAATATGACTCCACCAAATTCTCCAGCCACTTCAGCAGCAATGAGGAAGCAAAGACCTGATGACTCTCTCTCTTGCCCTGGTAAGGACCATTCTAGCCTTAGCTAACAGGAGGAAAAGAAGGGAAGACATGTGGCTCCAAGAGATCTCTCCCTGGAACTCACAGTTGGTATTAGGAAGCCACCTCATTTTTCAGAGTCTCTATTTCTGTCTGTTAAAACTGAATTGTTTAAATGTGGCAGAATCACACAATCTTCTGATTCTCATGGAAGTTTAAGTATACAGACACAAGTCTATGTAACAGAGTAGAAAACCAGAAATGAAACCAGCCTCATATCATCTCATCTTTGATAAACCAAACGAAAGCATACAAGGGGGAAAAGAGTCCCTATTTAATAAATGGTGCTAGGAGAACTGGTTAGCCACATGTAAAAGATTGAAACTAGGCCTCCGCCTCTCACCACTTACAAAAATTGACTCACACTGGATAAAAGATTTAAATCTAAAACACAAAACAATAAAAAGTCTAGAAGAAAACATGGTAAAAACTCTTTAACAATATAGGCCCAGGAAAAGATTTTTATAAAGAAGACCCCAATGGCAACTGCATCAACACCAAAAATACACAAATGGGACCTGAGCAAACTTAAAAGTGTCTGCGTAACTAAGCACACAATAAACAAAGCAAACCAACAACCTTCAAAAGAGGAGAACATATTCTCATGCTACAAATCTGACAAAGGGCTAATAACCAGTATCTACAGAGAACTCAAGCAAATCAACAAGAGCAAAGGACCCAATTACTTACTGAACAAGAGACATGAACAGAACCTTCTCCCAAGAAGACAGAGGAATAGCCAACAAACACATGAAAAATATTCATTGTCTCTAAACATCAGAAAAATGCAAACCAAAAACACCTTGAGATATCACCTAACCCTAATGAGAATAGCCCACATCACAAAGTCCAAAGCTGCAGATGATGGTGGGGATGTGGAGAGCAGATTTATATGCTGCTGGTGGAATTGCAAATTAATACAGCCTCTCTGGAAAGAAGTATGAAGCATCCTCGAAGAGCTAAAAGTAGATCTTCCATTTGACCCTCCAATCACATTACTAGGTAACTACCCTGAAGAAAAACAATCATTTTACCATAAGGACATTTGCACTTGAATTTTTATAGCAGCTCAATTCATATTCACAAAGATGTAGAAACAACTCAATTGCTCAACAACCTATGAACGGATTAATAACCTGTGGTATATGTATGCTGTGTAATACTATTCAGCCATAAAAACAAAAATGGAGACTTTACATCTTTTGTGTTTACCTGGATGGAATTAAAGAACATACTACTTACTATCTCAAGAAGGGGAAAAAAATCATCCCATGTCCTCAATACTAATGTGAAACCAGTAGATGAACAACTACAGGCCCACATTAAAAGAAAATCACAGTTACGGTGCATCTTACAAGGGTACAAGTGAAAATTACCAAATGTAGAATATAAATGTCTTCATATAGTGATTAAAAGGCCATGAAGGCTATGTTAAATAGTTCAATGAAAATATTTCAGAGTGTATATAAAGTCAGCACATTGTGCCCCGTGATTGCACCAATGTACACAATTATGATTTAATAAAAATTAAAAAAATTTTTCAAGAAAGGGGGAGAGGGGAGAGGAAAGGGGCTCAGTAAGCTTCCACCTAACAGGCACAGTACAGGGGTATATGGCACACCTCCTAGGTAAAGGACTCCAATACAACTCAGACTTTTCCTAACAATTGCAAAAAAAAATAATCTCATCCAATGTAACTTTGTATTAATCCAGAACTTTAAAAAAAAGAAAAAGAAAGGGAAAAAGTGAGGGAGAGGGTAAAGAAGGGAAAGGGAGAGGAAGGGAAGAGAGAAGAGGGAAGGGAAGGCAAGAATGGGAAAGAAGAGGTGGAGAGGGGAGGGAAAGGAAAGGAAGGAAGATACAGGGAGATGAGGGAGAGGAGGGCACAAGAAAGATCAAGGATATAGGAATCTTAGTGATCCCTGATCTAACCCCTTCCTTTCAGCCACCCTTCCCTGGTAGTGGACACTGTGGTTCACTACCCAGATCCCTCTGTGTGACCAATGGACACATTCCTATAGCTGCAGGGACAGCTGGCAGCCAACAGCTCTCTACTGGCTATTGATCTAGGACTAATCCTGGGCTGTAGAGGGCCATTTTTCCCAAGGTGAAGTCCCCTTCCAGGAGCAGCCACTGAGTGGTTGATGAAGATGGTCAAAATCCTGGCCCCTGGGCGCTAACTCAGAACAACTCTGAAAGGCCAGTCTAGCTGCAGAGAGCCGTGTAGCAGTGATTGAGGCATTTCTTGTTACCATCGCAGCTCAACTTCTCCTTCTGCCCAGCTCTACTTCCTTCACTGCCAGAATTGAGCACTTCCTAATACAGTGCAAGCAAATCACCATTTAAGAGTCTGTTTCTTCTCAGAACCTAACCTGCAACAACCCCACTCCCTGCCCAAACATTCCATTCCTCTGTCCTCCCCTCAGTGAATGGCAGGGACACCCATCCCAGCATCCACACGCTGGTGCCTGGAGTCCCTCTAATCTCTCCCTCTTACTCAACCCCTGTCCAGTCAGTGCCGGAATCCTATCTGGGCTCCCTTCTTCAATTGCTCAAGTCAATCTGCTTTTCTTCTTCCCCCACCCTCTACCCCCAGACACTGTCTCCATTCAGGCTAGAGTCACCCCTCTGCTTTGGTGTACAAGGAAATCCTAACTCTCCCATGTTCTAGTCTCAGCTTTCTTTCATCCTTCCCCACACTATAGTCAGGCATATTTTTTAAAGAGCCCTGCTTAAAACTATTATGAGTCCCCTATAGGTCCCCAGAATAAAGTCCAAATTCCTTAATTAGCTCACAGGGCCATTCACGTTGCTCCACGTTTTGACTCAAGCTTCAGAGTTCACCCTCCCAGGTATTCACAGTTCCACATAAAGCCATGCTTTCTCTCTCACTTCCAGGCTCTGCACATGCTGGTTTCTTTCATGGAAACACCTGCAGGACACGCTGTCCACCTTGCACCAGCCAACATCAGTTTCATCTTAGGCCTGACTTCTCTCAAGAAGTTACTCCTGACCTCTAACCTTGGTTAGTTGCCCTGACTTTGTGCTTATATTGCACTTTGGACCTAGCACTACTTGAACACATATCACATTGTATCTTATTTGCCCTTTTAATTGTATACCACCACCACCACCTACTGCAACTTCCATGAGGGTAGAGACTATGTCTTTTCAGAATTTTATCTCCAGTCCCAAGTCCAGGACCTCACTGGACTCATTGTTTATAATAATAAATAAATAGTTGTAGAATTAATGAGCTTCTAGCAGACCACAAAAAAAGTCAAATTCCTTGATCTCCAAATTAAAGTTATTTGGGCTGTTCAATGCAACTTTAAATGTTGAAAATGATGTAAAAAGAAAGTGGAGGATAAATATCGTTTTCTAGATAGGACCTTTCCTCCCTTCATTAAATAAAAAGCTATCCCTAATCATCTTTTAAGCCTCAATCTTCCGGATAAATCAGTATGACTCATTGGTCCTAATGATGATCCAGATTCCCAAATGTACTTGCAGGTGGAGACCACACCTCCAACTCCTGGAATTCCTGTCTAACAAATTTCCACACTCCCAAACGCAGCTGCTGCCAACTTGGCAAGGTGGCTCATTCCAGAGTGACAGTTCTGCTAAGTGCACTGCTGTCAAATCTGCCATCTGCTTCTTGGCCCAGGCTAGGAAGCAAAGAAATAGACTTTTCTTTCTCCTTTGCCCCTTGCCGGTCCCATAGTGGTATTAACATGCCTGCTGCTCTGTCTTAAAACATTTGCCCAATTCCTTTCTCCGTCCTTGACAGATTCATCCCAAAACTCCTATCTGGAGATAAGAATGTGTTCTTATATGCATTCATACCACATATGAAGACACAACCATCCCTCAAATCCACCTGTCTGGTATAAAATTAAATGTCCACTGAACTTTATGTCCTCACATAGCAGGAGGGTGTTTGGGAGCAGATGAATAGTATGGACACAGCCCCACATCTATCAGCCATTTGCGACGTTGGCACTGGGGCAGAATGCACACATCCATGAAGTTATCTTAGGGCAAATTCCAGGATCACCACTAGAGGTCACAAGAATTTCTCCTGCTTTCTCAAACTCACTCCCACTTCTCCAACACTGCCCCTCCTTCCTGCTACTGCCCTGGTAGACCTAACATCAGTCCTCATTATCCGACCTCCCTTTCTATCGCCAAAAGGCTCATTTTTGATGTCTGAGTAAATTCAAGCATAAGGTGAGTCAGGCTCTGGTGCTTTGGGCCGGAGCATTTGGGACTCTATTCCAATAGCTTTTAGTGTAAGTAGAAATGTAAATGAATACCTAAAGCACTTCATATCACACTGGTGACATGCAAACTAGAGTATTTCACAGTGCCCGACCACAAAATTGAAACCTGGCACCAACACACTTCTCCATTATGCCAGAAACAAATGTACTGGGCATATAAAGAAAGACTTACGCCTCTGTATCTTTTAGCACCCACCACCAGCTGGCCCTTCAAATTTGACCTCGATTTCTCTAGTACAGTGATTGGACTCTTTTGTCATTTGGGTGAGCACTGAATAAACAACTCACAGGTACGAGTGGATGCCTCTGTCAGAGGCGGATGTGAGGTTTCTCTGTCTTTATTTAGATATTTGTACTCCACACACACTCTGGCCATCCCTTGGCACTCAGCAGCTTAGCATGTCAAAATCAGCACTCTGATTTACACTTTAAAGGAGAGTGGCAGATCAGAGGGGCCGAACACCCAAGGATCCTTCTTCCCTCACTGAGCTAGTACACAGCCCTGGCATCAGATATGTGTATCACCTCTGACGAGCAAAACACCCACATCAAACAAGTTGTCCCTCAGGCATTGCCAACTAACACGCCAAATGGCATGTATCGTCCCCCAAACTACTTCCTCCACCTGTCTTATTTCTGTTAATCACACTATGAGTCTCCCACCGGCTCTGGTTCAAAACCTGCCAATTGCTCCCTCGCAGACGCTCTGTCCCTGATTCATTTGTCTCATGCAAAACAGTGTGTGTGGAGAATCTATCCAGCACCATGTCCTCTGGCTGTCACTTGTGTCCATCCCTTCCCTTGCATCTCCCCAGGCAGTGTCTGCCTGCCAGTCTCATCACCTCCACCTGAAATGTGCCCAAATCCCACCCCCAGGCCCCTTCCCTCTAGCTCTCTTGATGCAGTGGCCATTCAAAGAGCATGTCCTTGATTATGCCAAAACCATGGTTGAAAACCTTGCTTTTAAGTACCCAAACCTGCTGCTTCAATGCCATGATTTTGCATGTGTGATTCCCTCTGGCAGGTAGGTTCCTGCCTACCTGCTAAACTCCTACTCATTTGTCAATACCCTGCTCAGGTGTTACCTATGAAGTTCCTCTCTCTCTCCCACACACACACATAGACACAAGATGGAATTGATCACTCCTCTGTGCTACCTTTGTATCTTATATAGTGTTCATGTTAAATAATACTCCTTATTGGAAAAATGTGTGCATCTCTCTGGAAAGCAATGAGTAGAGCAGACAGGTAAGAGCATCGGCTCTGGGGCCTGACTACCTGAACTTTATTTTGGCTCCACCAAAGCTCAGAGACCTTGGACAAGCTACTTCTCTCTATGGTTCACTTCCCCATCTATAAAACAGGGATGACAGTGGAACCTACTTTGGGTTGTTGGAAGAATTAAATGAATGAATGCACATAAAATGCACAAAAAATGGCTCAGCACAGGGACCAACAGAGCAAATGGGCCATATACATCCACTGTTGTACCCAGAACAGTGTTTGGGTGAGGGACCCTGGTACGGATTACTAAAAGACTTCAATGGAATACAATCTTCCACATCCATCCCTTAAACACTATTGCACCTTGATTTCTACTTCTCACCTAGAAAAACCCCCGAGTTCACGGAGCACACTCTCCTTTCTCCTCTGCCACCTCTCTTCCTTTGAAACTGCTGTCTTTTAGAAATGAAAGATTTCTTCTCCATCTGCCTTCTTCCCTCCCCTCTTTGGTGGTTCTCAAATCTGTCTACCTAAAGAATATGGATTTCAGGATCCCTTTGCCTGGAGATTCTGATTTAGTAGGGCTGGGAGGGGCCCTGGGAATGACCAGTTGAGGCAGCTCCCCAGGAGATTTTAATGTATAGCAAGGTATGTCAAATATGCCTTGAATAGAGCAGATTCTCACGAGTGTTTAAGGAATGAAACTCCTGCACCACTTTCTGTACCCTGTGGATGCTCAGATAATGTTCTTTCCTATTTCCAAAAGATACAAAGGGATTGCAGTTCCTGAGGCCATGACAAGTGCAAGAACACTTACTAAGTGAGCAGACACAACAATTTGCTTGTATATACGGGCTTCTTTCTTTCTGAGTTAGATCAATACCTTTCCTCAGCGTTCCTGGAATACTGCCTCACCTAAACCCAGAGAGAAGCTTAAGAAATTTGTTTTAATTCACATGTGAGAAATTTGACATGGGGCAGCTGTCCAGAAAAAAAAAGAAATCAAAGTGAAAAACTGAACCAAGGAAAAACTTAGTATTAAATAATAGTTGTTTCAACTATATTCACAAAAAATGCTAAATGTGAATAGACTAATTCAATCAAAACAAAATAATGCAGATTGTCAAATTATTAAGAGATTAAAAAATAAGATTCAATGATACGTTATTCATACACAATACACTTTATTTTTTGTCTTTTTTCTAGATTGTTTTTTAATCGAATATAAATCGATTCGAATATATGTATATATGTATTTATATATGAATTGAATATAAACTGTGCATTTATGGCGTACAACTTAATGTTATGAAATACATATACATTGTGGAATAGCTAAATCAAGCTAATTAGTATATGCATTACCTCACATAGTTATCCTACTTGATTGGGAAAACCAAAGTAAATATTCTCCATCATTTTTCTGATGTGAAAACATTTGAGAACTTCTAGAAATTCCCCCAACTGGTGTTAGACTCTCCTCCAACCGCCTTCATTCTCCTCTTCTCCAACCCACTGCTCAACCCACCAAAGACATCTTCTAGAAGGCTAACAATATTTCACTTGGCTCCACTTGATGAAGCATCCCAAGCCATCAGCAGCATCCTCCACCACCTTCCCAGGCTGTTCCTCTGGGTCTACCAGTGCTCCTTTCACAGTATCTCTAACATCAGGGCACTTACTTTCCTGGACACTGTAAACCATGTTTCTAACTCAAAAGTGAGCAGGGAGGCCCCCTTCATCTTTATTCCAACCAGGCACTGGTATGCAGTAACTGCCTAGTGCATATTTCTATTAAAAACTAGAGAGAAATGAAAGCCCTCTGGCCCAGAGGCTCTCAACCTTTTAATTAGGAGAGGTGCCTTGTATCTTTTTTTGATAAGGTTTTCTTGAACAGTGTTCTTAATAATTTATTTGTATTCCCACTTTATTAAACTTTGAATATACCGAACTATGAGTTGGAACTACTGAGAAAACGAATGCTACTGAACTAAATTGCTAGGAATTTAACATAAAGGCAAAAAAAAAAAAAAAACCCACACTGATGTTTTAGTTCGTGTGTATCAACATCTTGGTAAAATTGGGCAACTTTCTGAAATAATGTTTAAAACTCTAAACTATCAAAATAAATAACAATGACTAGCCCCACATGTCTAGTGAGAGGACAATTTAGTGATATATACCAAGAGCCTTGAAAATGTCAGTCTTGGGCCCATTCTATTCTAGAGAATTGAGTCTTAAGGAAATATAAAATACAAAAATAAACAAAAATGTGTTTTTCCATGCAAAACATGTTATTAAGGAGCAATTTATAATAGTAAAAAATGAGAAACAACCTAGATATATAACAATTGTGGAATAGTTTTTAAAAAGTTATGCAATAGCCTAACAATGTAATAAAACTGTGAAGCTCATTAAAACGCGGCTTACACAGAATTTTTAAAAAATAGTATTCTCCAGAAGATAAAAAGTCACATTACAACAAAGATATCTGTACCAGATTGTTTATTGCAGCCCAATTAATAATTTCTAAGTCATGGAAGAAGCCCAAGTGCCCATCAATTCACGAATGGGTTAACAAATTGTGGTACATGTACACCATGGAATATTATGCAGCCTTAAAGAAAGATGAAGTCTTTACCTCTTTTGTGTTTACATGGATGGAGCTAGAACATATTCTTCTTAGCAAAGTATCTCAAAAATGGAAGAAAAAGTATCCAATGTATACACCCCTACTATGAAGCAAATTTATAGCTTTCATGTGAAGGCTACAACCCAATTATAGCACAAGAAGTCAGGGAAAGGGAAAAGGGAAGGAAGAGGAGGGGGTGGGTGGGTGGAGAGAGGGTAAAGGGTGGGATCAGACTTATGGTGCATCTTAGAAGGGTCAGGTGAAACTTACTAAATGCAGAACACAAATGTTTTCACACAATAAACGAGAAAATCCCATGAAGCTTATGTCAAACAGTTGGATGAAAATATTTCAGATTGTATATGAAGCCCGCACACTGTACCCCATGATTGCACTAATGTACACAGCTATGATTCAATTAAAAAAAAATAGTATTCCATGTAAGTGATGATGGTAAGTCAACAAAGTGGAATATACAATTGTCTCAACTTGACGTCAACTATCTACACACACACACACACACACACACACACACAAATGTAAGAGAAACGAAATCACTAAACTTTCCAAAGTAATTTGCTTCCAAGTGGTGGTATTCTGGGTGAATTTTTTTTTCTTTTTTATTAAATCATAGCTGTGTACATTAATGCTGGGTGAATGTTTTATTTTGGTCTTTATCTTTCTCTGTTTTCTAATGTTATACAATACGTGCAGTGTGTTTATAACATTATCAAATATCAAAAGTTGGACCGATCTTCCTTTCCCAGTTGCATAAGATGGCCTAGTAGGTTGCTGACTTGCTCTCTTTCCGTTTTCTTGATGAAGGCTTCTCAGGCTATAAATGTCCCTGTTAGGGCTGCCTTTGCACTGTCCCACAGGTTTTGATAGTTTGTGTCTTCATCATCATTCTGTTCTAAAAATCTGATGATTTCCTTCTTAATCTCATCTTTGACCCAGCTATCACTCAGCCTACAGTTAAATATAAACACTTACACACTCATACAAATCATAAAACACAAATGTACTCTAGAAGGTGAAGGGGTGAGAAGGGAGCAAATAGGGGAAGGATGGTTGGTGGGAGAAGGGAGGGCATTTGGTGGGTTCTCACTAAACATGCCTAATGCAAGGATATATTTCAAAATAACTAAGAGTAAATTTTGAACGACTTACCACAAAAAATAAGTAAGTGAGGTGATGGCAGTGTTAATCAGGTTGATTTAAGCATTCCATATTATACATCAAATTATTACATTGTACCCATAATGTATACCGTTATGATTTTAATTAAAAATTAATTTTAAAAATAAAATTAACAAATAAATAAATAAATAATAAAAATATCAAAAGGTTAAAGCACAAAACAGCTGAAGGCTTTATTACTCACATGTCCAAACAACTACCAAAAGAAAATATTGACAGATGTGTTCAGGAACTCAAAATGATGAACTACTTTTATTTCTTTGAAGTATGTCCATACTGTTTTCCATAGAAGTTACTAATGTGTAGTCATAACAAAGTGTCTAAGATTTCCTTTCTCTCTACATCCATACCAGCATCTACTATTTTTGGACTTTTTAATAAAAGCCATTCTAACAGGGGTAAGGTATGTGTATATTGTGGAATACTACTCAGCCATGAAAAAGGATATCTTTTGCAACAATTTGGATGGAACTGGAGACCTTTATCTTAAGTGAAGTATCTAAACAGTGGAAAAATAAACACCACATGTATTCACTATTAAATTGGAACTAACTAAAGAGCACAAATCTGTATAGACGGAAGTAAAACACAATAGAAATCAAACATGTGAGAGTAGGAAGGAGGGGATGAGTTAAAACCTACCTAAAGGATATAGTGAACATTATCTGGGTGATGGTCAGTAATTAACCACTACTCTTAGCATTATTAAAGTGACCCATGTAACCAAACTCATAATACTTGGAAACTTTAAAAAATGATAAACTAAAAAATCTTGTATTTTTGGGGTGGCTCAAAGGAGTAGGGCACCAGCCCCACATGCCTGAGATGGCGGGTTCAAACCCAGCCCCAGCCAAAAACTGCAAAAAAAAACTCGTATTTTTTAACAAATCCCTAATAGTTTTTCAACTTTTTTGTCTGCTATCATATAGAATATTAAGAGTGGAGAAAATAATCCGTACCTACCAACAACTATTTTTCTATCATGAGATTTACCTAGAGTTCAATACCCAGACACTTGAGCTACCAGCGTTGCCAGACATACTTCCAAAAGCCTATGGAACAGGAACAAGAAAACTCTTTTCTTTAGACCAACTCTGTGTATTCCCTCCAGAACAATGGGTATTCTGTTCCAACTGTGAAAACAAGGAAAATACCAGAGTTCCTTTTGAAAGAGTTCAACAAATATTTGGGCTGCTGTGACCAGATCAGCTCTCCCCACTTCCACCACCTGACATGGTGCTTTTGTTAAAAAGACAGACTACTCTGCATAAAGGACCAACTGACATTGGTGTGTTTCTTTGGGTAATGAAATGATCATGAATAATGTCCACTGGATGCCACATTTCTCACTAGAACTCTTCTGTAGAAGACCATATTATCTGATGGAAAAAAAAAAAAAAAAACAACAAGCTTTGCAGTCAACAGAATTACTTTGATATCTCAACTCTGTTGCTCACCAGCTTTGTGACCTTGGTGAGTTAACTTTCCCAAGCCTGAATTCTCAGTAAAACAGGGATAACAGTACCTACCATAAGGGCTGCTGTGACAATTCATTAAGGTAATAGAAAGTACCCAGCACAGTACATGGCACACGCCAGGGATTCTAAATGATAGCTTTTATTCTCACAGCTTGCCTTGATTTGAAATAGTGCCCTTATTTCATTTGAAATAGTGCCCTTTGCAATACAAATGAAAAAAGACTTTTAAATCATTATATAACATGGACAAGTCAGTGTTGAAGGAAATTGCTTCAGTGTTTTAACTGAATTTCATCCTGAAATTCCTAACAAATGTCCCATAATGACAAGAAAATCTACCTAAAACCTCACAAAAGCCAAAACACGGAATTTGTCCCTTAATTTGATTATTCAAAATGAGGGGACTGAAGCCTATGGAAGTTAAGAATTGTAGGCTTGGGTAGCATCTGTGCTTCAGTGGGTAAGGCACCGGCCCCATATACCAAGAGTGGGGAGTTCGAACCAAGCCCCATCCAAACTACAACAAAAAAATGGCCAGGCATTGTGGTGGGTGCCTGTAGTCCCAGGTACTCGGGAGGCTGAAACAAGAGAATTGCCTGAACCCAAGGAGTTGGAGGTTGCTGTGAGCTGTGATGCCACAGCACTCTATGAAGTGTTAATAAGTGAGACTCTGTCAAAAAAAAAAAAAGAATTGTAGGCTTACGGATCAATCCTACCCAGTTGTCTGACATGAACAAATGACTTAACCCTGTGAACACAAGTTTCCTCCACACAGAATAGGGTAGTAACAGGAACTAGAGTTGGAAAAATTTAAAAGAAAAAAAAAATAGCCCAGGTTAAGTGTCTACGACATAGCAAGCGATTAAAATAGTCTGGCTCTTTTTACCATATATTTATTATGACATCCACTGCTCATGCTTCATTTCATCAATGTCAATCCCCAGAGAAATGGTAAATAAATCTCAAAGCACAGAGGTCCACTCTGAGCCTCGGTCAGTACTTACGTCGGCAGACCTTACAGCACTGGCCGGCAATGTGCACAGGGAGCGAGTCTGGGGAACAATTGAGAGGGGGGCAGGTCATCCTTCGGCATTCCACAGCACCACTCTGAGAAGGGAAGGGAGGAAGGAAGACAGGGGAAAAAAATCTCAGAAGTATTCTTGAAAAGATCCTATTGTCATAAAAGTTCACATCTCAGCCCAGAAACCTTATCCGTGAAACGTAAGCAGCATGAGGAATTCCCAGTCCACACCAGCACCACAGATAACGTACTTTCCCCAGGCGGAATGAACCTGTGCCACCTCAATTCCTTTTCTGATAGACATCACTGGCTTCATCCCACCTGCCCATGTGGGCTACATAGATTATACAGAAAACACAGAGTCTATTTTTACAAGAACATAAATAACACATTTGCAGACCCTGTCAATCATTTCTGAGGTTCTAACAATCTGTGTTGTATTTTCCTGGACAAACTATGGCATTCTCCAGATATTTATCAAGTAATTTCAGCTGGACAGGCTTTACATACTAATTTTTGGAAAGGGCTCTTCTAATTCTCTGAAACAGATGAAGAAGTATACAAATAATAAATATCCTGAAAGCTGTGGGCTGGGGAGAGGGAATGCCTTGCAATTCTCTAAAACAGGTTATGGATATATCTTGTAAAAATACAATTAAAACACCTAGAGTCTAATTAACCCCCCTTTTTAAATTTATTCTAACTATGACTAAAGCTAACGGTTGTTTAAAAATCACCAGAGTCTCTTGCTTTCTCAATATTACAAATTCTACACAGTGCATTACTTAATAATACTAATAAGTCAAATTAGAATGTGTTGGCGATGGAAAGCAGATTTTAATTTTGAAGTATTTATATAACAAATGACATTTTTCCAGCACCACTTCACAATTGCTCAGACGGATAGTGCGTGCTGTTTAAAAAGGTAACACTCCCTAAATTTAACATTACTTACTGAAGAAGCAGATTACACCGTAATTACTGAACCTGCCCCCTGACAACTGTTGCTATGTTATTTCTTTGTGGGGGGGCTTACTTTGCATGTGCAGTTCCTGCAGTGGTCACCATCAACCCAGGAGTCTTGGTCTCGATAGAGCAGTCCACTCACTTGACAGGTCTTCTCACAATGACAGTTCTCCAATTGACTGAGTCTTGTCTCTGCATAATTTAGCTGCAAACAAGAATTACTAAGTATAACTTCTATGCTTTAATTGCCTCATCCTAACAAGGCTAACAGATAAAGAAAAGAAAAATTCCAAACAGAAAGAGGGAAAAAAAAAATGTTCAGAGGAGGTCACTGATCCTTAGCGGAATCTGTTCTTCTGGTTTGTGGGATTTTTTTAAACCAGGTAGAATTGCTCTAAATTGAAGACACATTGGCTCCCATGGTCTAATGAATACCAAATGAGACATTAAACTGTATCTCAGAAACCTCACGGGTGTTCATAAATGTGTGTACTTTCAGCTCAAGCCCACACAGAAACACTCATAATGGATATGTTCTCAAGGACTCATTATAATGTTTACAGGAGATTTAATCAGCACTTACATTCATCTCCCACCATCCTCTCCATGTTCTTCTAAACAGAATATCATGATTTACAAACTAGGAAGTCACTGCTTGCTCTCTGATGAATTCTGGAGAGCTGGAGCCACAAAACAGAAGTCTCAAGAGGATTTCATTCCCCCCACCCCAAGTCAAGATTCCTCAACTGGAATGCTCCAGGAATTAACCTTGGTGGTCAGACGAAGGTCAGGAGAGGTAATTAAAATTAGTTAAGATCAGGATTTTGTAAAACATAAATTTCATCATTTTTCCAGGCCACCCAATCATTACCATTAATCATAGAGTCTTAGAATCTTCCAATTGAAAGGGATTATAATAATCTCACAAGAAACACCTAGTGATTATTGAGCTTCTGTTTGGACATCTCCAGTGGAGGGACACTTATTATCTTGCAAGGAAAGGCACTTTTTTTGTTAGCTCTGGAATTTTGAAACATCTTTCTTGGTTTAACCTATGTAATGTCTCCTTTTGTGCTGCTGGATCAAGGTTTTCCTTGGAATGCATCCTGAGCAAGCCTCATCTTCCAACATGTAAGGCTAATCTGTCCTCATCTCTCTCTTGACCACATTCAACATCACCGAGTCCCCTCAACAGCCCCTCATAACATGGCTCAGTTCTCTCTTCTAATCACTTTTCATGTAATCCACTCCAGTTTGTCTTCAAAAATGTGGTACAAAAAATCCTAAACATAATACTTTAGTATGATCTGTCTGCTGTCATGTCCATACCAAGAGTAACTCAACCAAGTAGCCATATTATCCTTTTATCTTTTCTTTGGAGACCACCATGGTTGAAAAACTAATTCCACTTCCTAAGATTTTTTTTTCCTAACAGTTTATCTTTTTTCCTTCTCGATCATATGTATGCATCTATGTCTTAAATACTTTCTCCACACAGGAGATTGATTCAATCTTTAATGCAACTAAGATCATTTTGAGCAAATGTTTCAGGTAGAGTAGTTGAACCAGAGGAAAAAGGATTTCCATCACCTTTCTGCATTAATTACGGTTGCATTCTATATACATTCTTCTCAATTACTCATAACATCTCTACTTACTGGAAGTGGAATCCACTTGTAATTCCAACCTTTTTTCTTTCTTTTTTTTGGGGGGGGGCATTTATTTCATCCTTTTCCTCCCAGATTTCAGAATTTCTTAGAAAAACATCTTCCTGTCTGCTTTTTGTGGATGGTAGCAAAAGACAGAGAAAATAGCAAATAAGATCCTAAACAAAATGCATGCACTATGATCATCCCACAAAGAATCGAGGTGATTCTGCCTGAAATATTAGCTTCCTATCATTCCTCCTAATATGTAAGATCTCCCAAAAATTCATTTCATTTAAACCCTTAGCCCAATCATAGAGTTTCTAGAACTCTATGATAGAGTTTCTAGAATTATAATGATTAAGGTCTTTAGAAATTCTTTAGGAAACACATAAAACACATTTCCAAGAGTTTGGTGAGGTCAAGTGGCCAAACCATAGACAGCCATTCCTCAGTGACCATGGGGGATTGTTTCTATAACCCTCTGCAGCTTCCAAGACCCACTAATGCTCAATTCCCTTACATAAAATGGTGTAGTATGTGCATATGACCTACACACACTCACACATTTCAAATCATCTCTAGATTACATGTAATAACTAATACAAGGCCTACATATCACTTCATTTGTACCGATTCAGTGTAGTACACAGTGCACGGCAAATTCAAGTTTTGCATTCAGTAACTTTGTAGAATTTCTCTGAATTTTTTGATCCAAGCTTGTTTGAAGCCACAGATGTGCAACCCACCAATCCAGAGAGCCAACTGCATGGGTCAGAGATAATGTAAAGTAAGTGGTAGTTTATCACTTCATATCCTTGCTTCATTTCTATAGCCACAATAATTCCTACATAAGGTAGTGACTGATGTATGTATGACCTTGGATTTAACAGCAAATAGTTGAACTAGATCTCTATTTTTCTTTAAATAGGCTCAGAATTGGGTGCCCTTGTGAGAAGAACAGTGCCTGCCTTCCTCTGACAGTATTTATCACTCCAAGAAAGAAGTTCTTAAAGACTAAATGATTAAAAAGGCAATTCTCTACCCAAGTTTTCTAAAAATCCAGAACCTTAACTAAGGGTAATATTGGCAATTTCTAGTACTGCTCCACAAAGTAAGCTATGCTTACCCCAAAACTGAGTTCCAAGGAAAACCTCGGTTTGAACATAATCAAAAGCATTCTCAAGGTTTACTTTGTTTCTATTTTTAACACACTTAGCCTTTTCTGACAACTCCGAAAAGCTTTAATCTCTCTCATAATGAGTTCATCAGATGGACATAAAGGGATATAAAGGTAAAAAGGTAATTTTTCAAAGGCATTTAATATGCAGTCTTGCCTTCCCTTTTCTCCTGCTAAATCCTATAACAACAATAAAAGAAACAAACAACTCTGAATCAAAAAATTGGATTACATTTTCTGTCACTGGCATTAGCATGCTGAATTTACACGAATTCATTTTCAAAAGCTATTTCTATGGTACCTGCCATTTTCTCCAAGAATATCTGCAGATTCAAAAATAGATAGGGTATCAAATCTACATCTCTATTCTGCCTTCCTTTGGCTCCCGTATTTATTTAAGCAACCACGGACCCAATTATTGATTCTCAATTCTACACATTCACAGGTAGACAGCAGAGGCCTTTTTCATAGCAGGAGGTCAATGAATGGATCTAAATACATTAGTCATGTTGTGAATTGCTTTTTTTTTTTTTTCCTTTGTGATACTATTTATTTGGCATTTGCTATATGGAAGGGGAAAAAAAAGAAATTTTCTATTGTTAAACCTTTTAGGCTTACTTGAAAATCATTATTGAGCTATTTGAAACAATGAAAGTCTCAAAATTAAATATGTTACAAGCTGAAATGCCAGTCCAAGTGCTGCTTGATTTGTGTACAGATTTGTCAATGTTTTAAACAGAAGTAATCAAGAAATTTCCAGTTTCTAGTGTCGCTTCTTTCTGAGCTTGAAGGCAGAGTGGAAGTACAGCACAGGTGAGATTAAGAGCAAGAGGGAGCCCAATCCCATCACAACCTACCTGGCCCTGCAAATGCCTGGTTCCCACAGTGTCAAGACTACCCGGGAGAACTTCAGGGGTAAGCTAGGGGAGTGGTGGACACGTGTGGATCACTATGGTATGTTTTAGGGGACCACAGAAGGAACATTACTTTAGGAAATGGCCCCACATCTTCTCTGCCTTAAAACATGTGTGGTTTTGCCAAAATGTCAGGATTCCTTAAGAGAGCTCTTACCTACCCTGACCCCTGTCACCTAAATGTTGAGTCCAAGCTGCTCTCCTGATCTGTCCTATATCAAGCCAGGATGCAGTCATTGGCCAGCACCCACACTCCTAAAAGGAGAAAAGAAACAGTGAACCCTCCTAAACAGATGTTAGGATGATCTGGATTCTGGATGTGTTTGGTTTGACCTGACTTTGGCTGCCACGTCCTTTCCAGCTTGTACACTGGGATCGCTTCATCAAGAAGGAGGCGCCCACTTTGACCCAAGTGTGAGGACTCCCCGCTGCCTTCCAGGACCTCATGGAGCCTCGCTTTAGCCCAGAGCCCTGAGAGCACCTCACGGCCTCTGTCAGAGTGTGATTCCAAGCCACTAGGAAAGATGTACATTTTCTAGAGACCACCTTCCCTTCATGGTTGCCTACTTTTTCTAAGTTTCACAGTGTAAATAACAACAGCTACCACGTAGTGAATGTCCAGCATTATGTGCTGTGCAGCAAATCTCACTTTCCTAGTCTCATGAAATCTTTACAAAATCAGGAATAATTGTCATCAAATTAGAACAAGTGTCTATGACTCCTTCAAGGCTATAAACATCCAAGGAAGTGAAATAAGGGAGACTCAGAAGTTGATCCATTTGACTCCAAACCTCATTCACCGTCTCTGCCATGATCTATGTGACTGGAAGCTGATCTTAACCATAGCTGCTGAACAACCCAAATCAAACCTCCAAAGCCGATCCAACCCCATGAACTACATCTTGCCACAGTGGCTTTATTAAACTAAAGGCAAAGACCAGATGACTCTGGGTACGATAGAATTATCTTTGCACCAAGAACCATACTTAACTTCCAGCTTGCTTCTCGCTTTTCAGACTCTATCTCCTTCAATCTGCCGAAAGGTGGGTTAGACTTCTGCTTCTACCAAGATGGCAGACTGCACACCCTGAAGGCCTTCACTATGTGAGCCAACTAAAACACTGGATTCAACGTAGAACAAAAAACTTTTGAAATTTGTCACATAGCTGATACAAAAGGAAGAAAGCCACAGAGGCAGAAAAAAAGGGCCAGCAGGGATCCCAGGAAATCAGTGAGCACCAAAGCTCACTGCGTCCTGAACCTGGAGGCCTTGAGCTGCTCCAGAAGGGGATCAGGCAGTGACAGAAATGGGGTCTCCTTGAGATGGTTGTCTGAGAGGGAACTGATACATAAATACAGGGCACTATTGTGCTATATGTTCAGTTTTAGAGTGAACAAAAAGGAAAAGAGGCTGGCACCTACAAGGCACAGAAAGAAAACCTTCCTTTTCAGCCCTTGGCACCAGCTCACGGGGAAAATAAATCCTCCTGGAGATACGCAGAGAATCTTTTCCAAGACTTCACCTGGCCCAGCCTAGGTTTATCAGTCTGATTCGAAGCAGTCCATGGGATCTGAAAATCTGTAAGTGGACAACGTACGATAAGAGGGTCCACAATGCTCCTGACAGAAAAGCACAGAATTTCAAAACAGAACTAGATAATTCACACATATGTCCAAGGAAAATAAGAAGGTCAGGGTACATTAAAAAGGCCTTGCTTTTATTTTTTTATTTATTTCAGCCACTAGCTGTCGTGGAAGAGGCCTATGCTTCCCTAACCTAATGTGCATAATGCAATGATACATTTCTAAACTATTAAGAATAGAGTATGGGGATGTCTTCCCACAACAAATTAGTAAGCGAGGCGATGGTTATGTTAATCAGTGAGAGGTAAGCATTCCACACTGTATATCAAATCAGCACATTATACCTCACAAAAGCATTAACGTACACAGTTATGATTTAATAAAAATTTAAAAAGAAGAGTTGCTGTAAGCTCTTGTTCACAGATTTCACCCTGGACAGACATCATCTGTTGCACAGCTCAATGAAATGATCGAACACATTTCTCTTCTTCTCTCCTTTTATTTGCTCATTCTTCTTGCTGATATCTCCATCCTCCTGGCAGTAACATCTACCGCCTTCTCTCCATCAGTCCCTCTCTCTTTATATCTTTTGTCTCTCTTTCCAACCCTCTGTTATTGAACTATAAACTTTCTCAATCACGATTCTCCTTTCAAGATCTAAGCACCTGAGTTCAGGTTTGGCTCTGCCACCCACAACTCTTAGGAAAACACATCTGACCTTCCCGAACTTCACTCTTTCCATCTGTAAAGTAGGCTAGTAAATTAAACCTAACTAATAGGATTGCTGTGAAGGATTTAAGTGACAGTGAATATAAACAGTTTAAAGATTATAACTAACACTTAGTATATGCTTAACAAATATGACCAACTACAAGTGAATTTCCAGCTTTTTCTGGAATAAATTTGGGTGTCCAACCTGCAGCCTGTGGGCCACATGTAGATTATTTCAAGATTGTTTTGCTTACCTGTGGTGTTGGATATTAGAAAAAGTATGCACGGACCTATTTTTTTTTTTTTCTCATCAGCTTTCCCTAGTGTTTGTGTATTTAATGGGTGGCCAAAGACAACTCTTTTTCCAATGTGTGGCATAAAAGAAAAATGGTTGGACAACCTGGTTAGAATCTAGATCAAGGGTTGGCAAACTAAGACCAGTGGCCCAAATCTGGCCCACCGCTTACTTTTGTAAAGTCTGCGAGCTAAGAATGCTTTTTAAAGTTTTCAGTGGTTACATTTTAAATTGTTATAAATGATTACAATTAACTGAAATAGGCATCTACATGATATCCTCAATTTTGCCTCTTGACCTGCAAAGCCCAAACTTTCCTTGCTGATCCTGTACATCAAAATTTGGCCAACAATGAAATTAGTCGATTTTCAAATTATAATTATATATACAGTTTGGAAGGAACAGACTTACAAATCTGCTAAAATGCCAGAGGTGGGGTTTAGATGTGGATTAAACCATGTTGTGCTTGCAATTGCCCATGATTAAATATCTCCTGCCTCACAAATGCCCATTTTTACATAATAATGTTTTGAGGGCAGAGCTCAATGTGGTTCCCAGGTAGTACATAACTAAAAAGAGAAAATGACATTCCCTACAATGGGGAAGAAAGAAAAAAGAAAAGGGCATCCTCAAAGCTGGAGAATGGAGAACCACAATCGCCTGGGACTGAGTGGCATGTTTCTTGTTCCAAAAATTGGGTAGCAGCTAAAATGTAATTAACGGTATTGAGGTCAAGCTGCTCCAGACAATGGGAAATGAAAGACCTGTGTACCACAAGCTGGGAAGGCAAATAATTGCCTATATTTTACATTTCCACTATACTCTGAAGTGAAAAGCTAATGTTTTTCAGATAAAGTCTCAATCTGTCTCTTGCAAAAGCGTTCCATCTCTCCTTTCTAAACAAAAGGGGACTTGGCCATAAACCTAGTTTGAAAAAGAAACATTGTCTTCAACAGAACAATGGATGAGTCCAAAAGACAGCCTTACCTCCCAAACACTTACCCACCCTCCAATTCTTTTCCACCATGCCGGGGAGCAGTCTTAGCTGCAGGTGGAATAGGATTAATGTATCATTTTCACACCGTTATTAAAATTCTTCCTCTCACAAAGTATAATGTCTCTTAGGCCCAACCTAATTCCTTCCTCCCCCTAGGCAGGAACTCAGGTCCACAACTGGTATCATAACAACAGCATTAGCCACACTTTTAATTTTTTTAGTGTCTTTTTCCATGAAGCTTAGGGCATTTCATTATGAAGTTACACATCATGAATATATATTAAAGCCCCTAATTGTTTACATTTTTGGCTTGCCACTCAGTATGAACACTTCTATGTAAATCATGTCTTGCTCACCACTGCCTCTTTGTGCCTAACACAGTGCCCAGCAAACAGCAGGTCCTCAGAAGGGGGCTTTGTTAAGTGACAGATGGAAAGGAGGAAAAAAATGCAGAATTATAAAAGTGAAGGAGTTGAAAGGCAAACTTTGCCTCCTTCACCATTTAATTTAGGACTAGCTCTGAAATGAACCATACATTTAAAATGTGATATAATGCCTTCCTGCGACAGTAATCTGTTCCTAACAATAGCTATTTTGCCCTTTCAGATTATTGACAATTATTCTTACATCCAAAATGCGTTGGCTTACTAGCATCAGTGGCTCTGACCATATATCACCTTACAGTGTTACTAGTTGAATAGCCAATAGGCAAATTCCTTTTCCATTCCCAGGGAATCTACAGTGAGACATATTGCCTCTTGCTTCCAAACATTTTTCAAGGGAACATTTTGATTCAGCTTAATAGTATCAAAGACATGAATGAATATGTTTACTATAGGTAGTCCTATTTCCTGTAAGAATAAACTATTTTTGCAGTACCATATAGCTGATGCCAAGGCTAAAAATGTTTCCATTACAGAATATCACTCTAAATTCCAGATAGGACAAAGAAAGAAATGAAACATCACAAGTGCAATTTAGATACCTACTTTTGCAGTCATCTTGGCCAAAAGCTCTTGCAAATCCATTATTCCTTGCACCAGGCTTAAGAAATCACTACAGGTTGGGCAAGCTCAAAAGAGAAAATATAAAATAAGTATTGGTATTATGCTAATAGAAGAAAGAGATGTTTCAAACAGTAGTTGTTTGACTACATAGAAAACTTTTCGCTTTTGTGATTAAGTATTGTTTTAAAATTTGAGTGATATCACTGAGGATCTCAGAGCAGGATCTTTTCCTATTTTAATAAGCACAAAGAAAGGAACAGGAAAAAAGTGTTGTTAACTGAAAATAAAGGCAACTTGACACTTTAAAATTAATATAAAACCCTCATTTTTTACTGAGAGGTGACTAAAACTATATGAGTATCTCAGAAGAAGAAAATATAAACTCAAATCCAGGGTAGAAAGTCTAAAAACCAGTTTTTTAAAAAATATAATTACCCCCTAGGATCGAATGGCAGATCTATTTTTAGATCTCTAAGTATTCTCCAAATATCTTTCCAAAAGGAATGTACTAGTTTGCATTCCCACCAACAGTGTAGAAGTGTTCCCCTTTCTCCACATCCACGCCAACATCTCTGGTTTTGG
>CAUYON010008426.1:0-11680 GCA_963573935.1 Arctocebus calabarensis | reverse complement strand
TCACTTTATCGCCCTGGGTAGAGTGCCGTGGCATCACACTGCTCACAGCAACCTCCAGCTCTTGGGCTTAGGCGATTCTCTTGCCTCAGCCTCCCGAGTAGCTGGGACTACAGGCGCCTGCTACAGCGCCTGGCTATTTTTTTGTTTTGCAGTTCAGCCGAGGCCGGGCTTGAACCCGCCACCTTCGGTATATGGGGCCGGCGCCCTACTCGCTGAGCCACAGGAGCCGCCCGCAAATTGACACTTTCAATGATGGACCGAACTATTGGAAGCCATTGAGACATAAAGGTTTCCAGAGGGAGGGAGGCATTTTGAAGGATGCTGTATAGCTTCCCACATGAAGAAAGAGATGTGTTATTTAACAATTGTTTTGATTCAAGTAACATAAATCTAAATACACTTAGTTCAAAAAACAAAGTAGGAAATATACTGTGTTAGATAATTAAGAGGTCTAGGGATGATCTCGTTTCAGGCAACATTGGCATAGAAACTCGGAAACACCATCCAGACTCTGTTCTCTTCCTATGTAATCTTTTGCATTGATTTTTTCTACAGTAAGATTTCCCTTCATGGTGCACAAAATAGTTACTTGAAATTTTAGGCATTATATCTTCGTTATAGCTAGAGGAACTGAGACAAGGCATTATTTTCTCATGAGCAGGTCTGGCAAAGACTTGGGAAAGACTTGAGATGCCTTCACTTGGATCATGTGTCTAGGAAGGAACAGTTACTGCGATCAAGGACCCAGGTTCTTTCAGTACTATGCCCACCCTAAATTTACTGAATCTGAGTTAGGTTAAATAGAGCTTCTTTCAGTGGAAAAGGTTATTTGCTACAGGAAATTTTATTTATGTTCATAATTGTTTGATGTTTCATTCAAATTGACAATAAACAACTTCATCCAGGGGCTCTGTTTATTTTTGCTTATTTCTCTGTACCAGCCTGTTTCACAGTGCCTGATACACAAGGAAGGTTTACCAAGCATTTGTGGAAGAAATGACTGAATTAATGAAAGATAGACACCAGATATGAACAAAGAGAATGAAGCTTATATCAATAATATATTTACTTGTGCATTGATCCGTAATTGCGTTTATAACTCTATATCCAAACTAATAATTCCTTTCAAAATCTTTCATCACAGACTCCACTGGTATCGGTAAAGTGCTTGAATAATTAATATGTTTTACTTTGATTTATCATGAAATTTACATTTTAGCAGGAAATTTAAGAAATTAAAAATTTTCAAAGGAATAGGATTTTATGCACCCATCCTTTCAGTGAAGACAGTCTCATTAGATGAAAGGGAAGTTAGTTATGGATTAGGTGAGCAACATGAGCTTGCCCTCTTTATAATCTAAAATGGTCCAATACCCATAATTTTTTACAGCTCAATTACAGATAACTCACTGGCTTATCTAACTAAAAATCTTACAGGTAGATTGTTACAACCACTGGTATCATTCTGCCTCCTTGGGGCTGGTTCCATTCCAAGGGAGGCTTCTCCTGTCACACTGAATGACTTCCAGCAGCCCGTAGGATTACATCCTTCCTCATTCTTCCCACTAAATAAGAGAGAATGTCACCTTCACTGTGGTACAAACAAAAGCCTTGAGATACTCTCCACAATGGCTTATGTCACCTACCCAGCCCAAGACCAACCGCTATCTGGATATATTAATTTGCTGTCATTACCAACTATCATAACAAAGTAGTACAGGTTGGGGATTGTAAACAATAACACATTTGTTTTCTTACAATTGTGGAGGCTACACATCCTAGATCAAGATGTCGACCCTGTTGATTTCTTCTAGAGGCCCCTCTTCTCATCTTGCCAATGGCTGTCTTCTCTTTGTGCTTTCCATGTTCTCTGTGTGTGTTTGTGTCCTAGCTCTGCTCCATATAAGGACCTCAGTCATATCAGAGTAGGGCTCATCAATTGATCTTTTTTTTAATTAAGCAATAATAATAATGATAATAGTAATAATACAAAAATGTAATATTCACATTGACCAATTGACCTTTTTGAAACTTAATTAAATTTTAAGGACCCTATTTCCGAATATAGCCATGTAATGAAGTAGTGCACATTAACATTTTTAAGATTTATTTTTATTTCAAATTAACATGAGGATACAAATTTTTAGGTTACAGTGTTCTCACTTCCAAGGTAAAGTTCAAATTGTAGTTGAGCCCTTCCCCCAGGGGGTGTGCTGGACTCTCACTGTGTGCACATTAGGTGAGACCTTCCCAATTGCCTCCTTCTGCTAATCTCCTTCTCCCCTTTTCCTCCCCTCTCTCCTTTCTCCTCCTCCTTGCTAGTCTATATTTATGTTTACCATTCATGTGGGTATGTAATGATTTATATATTGGATTCATATTAGTATTATGTACATTAGATTTTCTTTTCCTATTATTGGGATACGTTACTAAGAAGAATGTGTTTCAACTCCATCCAGGTAAACATAAAAGATATAAAATCTCTCTCTTTTCTTGTGGCTGAATATTAGTCCAAGGTATACATATGCCACAGCTTGTTAATCCATTCATGGGTTAATGGGCATTTGGATTACTTTGCAATTTAGCAATTATGAATTGAACTGCAATAAACATTCTGGTGCAAATGTCTTTGTGACATAATGATTTTGTTCTTTTAAGTAGATACCTATGAACTTTGAGGGTAAATGATTTAGGACATAACCTGAGCTTAGCTGAGGCCATAAACTCTGTGATTGGAGCCAGAAGAGGAATTATTCCCCATAGAACCACATGAAATCCCAACTGAAGTCAGGTCTGATGGGAATGGGGATGGAAAAAGGATGTCACAGAAGGAAGGGAAATTATGAACTATACCCTGTCTAAAAATTTTAAGAAACTACTAATACATTTACATAGAGTTAAAAAATAAGTCTTGACAAAATTCTTGGGATTTCTGGATAGATGTTATTTATAATTTTCACTATTTTATTTTATGCCTATTTTTAACAGGATTATAATTATATGTGTGTGTGTGTGTGTGTGTGTATATATATATATATATATATATATATATATATATATCAGAGTTTTGCAAGAAATAGTGACTTAATACTTGTCCATTATGATGTAGCAGATGTTAAAAGGGATAAAAAAGGGAAAATACCCTGGTCCTAAGCGAACTCCAGATGGACAGGAGAAATGTTTTCCCAGTCATACGAGACAAAGAATGCGTAAAGGAAAGATAAATGTTGGCCCACTGGAGTAGCTGTCCAAAAATTTACATTGCATGGATCATATAAAGTCTGATAATCCCTGGGTAACTATCTAAATCTTATTCTGAGGGCTTAGATTTGAGATAACAAGCAGATATTTCCTGGTGATTAATTGTACTTAATGTAGATATAAAATCTCTATCTTTTCTTGTGGCTGCATAATAGTCCATGGTATACATATGAATAATAGTTCATTCCTATACATAATATAGGGATATTACGAATGAAATCTTCCTACAGTGAAGGAAAAAAAAAAAAAGCCTGACTGAGTCAAACATTTATGGAAAGATTACTAAACTCTCCAAAGTGAGGTTGTGGATCAAGTCTCAAACAAGTTATGGAAACAATTTCAAATTAATGACCACACAGAATAATGGAAGCTATATTCTGTTGTTGATTTTCAAACTGAGAATTTCATTTGCCATCAATGTTGCTACACAATCAGTGAATGAGATCCCTAGCAAATCCAGGCTAGATCCTTATGAAACTATATGAGACTAGGCTAGGCTGCTCTCATGTTTAATTTTCGAATCATGAGAAAAGTCATAAGAGATCAAGCCTGAAAAATAATGGCAATTAAAAAAAAGAGGTCATATTGAGGAATAAAAAAGGAAAAATATATTTATGGCAATTTACTCTTATTATGGAAGGATAAATCTCCTGAAAGCTTAAGAATGCCTGCTAAAGCATTTTTTTGCACAATATTTAGTTGCAGCATATTCACTTAATTAAGGACTTTTTCCAGTGATTTTATATATACAAATTGGGTTTTGTCTACCTTCTTGATAGTAAGGATCTCAAACTGACATAGATTTGTGGGGCATCAGTTAGCATGGGCTGTGACTGGTAAGTGATAAAACTTAATTTAAATTAAATTATTTGAAATTATAATATAAAATTAAACTATTTCAGAGTACATTCTTATGTATTCTTCCATATATTAGTGGGAAATGATGAACTAATGACAATACACTTTTAACAGGCAAAAAAGGAAGGAGACTAAATCTAAATAGTTCAAAGCCTAAGCAATCAGAAAGAATTATACTAAATGAAATACATTTTGGGGAGAACTTCTGTCCCCTAGAAGCACTTGACAAAGTCTTGAGATGTTTTTGATACTTATGGGTAATGGTTGTTGCAGACATCTAGTTGGCGGAGATAGTGTTGAAGATGATACAACGCAAAGATCGGTTTTCCACAGACAGGCTCATCCAGTGTAAAATGTTACGTGTTCAAATAAAGAACCCCAGTACAAAACTACCTTATGGAAATGACCTGTAGTTTTAATACTCTAAGATAATTGAAGAACTAGTTAAGAAAGGGTGGATTGTGTCACCCACATCTCTGTCATTATAACCATACGTCTTCTGAATTTCAGGAAATATATTAACACTTCTAGAGTCACTTCTATTATACTTGGTTTTTTTGTATTTATTGTTCTGAAGTTTATGTATATAACACGTCTAAGACCTATTTTGCATGAATGGTTAGAAGTTGCTGTTTATTTTAAAACATCACATTTACAATGATCATTTACTCAAAATCATTACAAAAAAATAAAAAACTAAAGCAAATTGACTTCAGTCAAAACCACTTGGGTTCATACCTTTAGAGAAACTTAAAGTTGAAAAGAGCTCATGGCATCATTCAGACCAGTGCCGTCCAATACAACTTTCTGCAATGATAGAAATTGTATATGTTCGTACTCCTCGGGACAGTAGCCACTAGTCACAGGTGGCCATCAGGGACTTGAAATTTGGCTAATTTGACTTAAGAACTATATACTTCAATTTTATTTAATGTTAATTAATTTAAATTTAAATAGTTACTACCGTAATATACAGCACAGATCTTGACAAAAATGGATAATCATAACAGACAACATTTGTTGGCTTATTTCTGTGGATTGTGCTAACTGCTGAGAACTGTACTTCATAACAGCACTGCCAGGCAAGAACATTAGAATCCCACATTTTTTTGGAGGATACACAGGCTTAGAATAACTGACTTCTCAGGATTGAGATCCAGATGATTTTTCTCCAAAGTTTGAAACCACTATGTCTCACCCTGGTAAAGACATCAATTCTAGTGAGTGAAAATGATCTCTGAAAGTCTTATAGATATTTAGTGCCAGAGCTGAGACTGTAACTCGGAGTATTACTCAGAATCACTGGGCTTCAAGTTCAAAATTTAATGTCCTTCCAGTCCATTGCTTAGAATAACTGGGCTTCAGGTTCAAAATTTAATGTCATTCAAGTCCAGACACTTACAGAAAGTCTAAAAAGTGTTAGTGCTCTGGTCTACATGACGGGGAGATAACAACAGATAATGTAATTCTTTTGAGCTTATATTAAAGTGGGGAGCAACTATATACAAAAAACATGAGGAATAGAAAATTACATCAAAGGTGAGAGGGTGATATGTGCTATGAAAAAGAAAAAGCAACACCTCAGAGCGGTGAGAGATGAGTGCTGGGGTCGCTGTGTTGTTTTTAGTTTTAAATATGACAGGGTTGACTTTAGTGAGAAGGTAGGAATGACACTAGTACTTCAAGAAAGTAAAAGGTTTAGTCATAAAGCTAACCAAGGAAAGAGCAGTGGAGGCAGAGAGAGCAGCCAGTGAAAGGTTCCTGAGCCAAGTATGTCCCTGGCAAATTCAAATGGACAGGAAGTCCAGTGTGGCTGCAGCAGGAGTGAGGTAACAGGAGGGGATGGGCAAGATCCCCGCTGAGCACTGAGGGACCTTGTAACACCTTTCCTCAAGTAAAATCGAGGTTTATTACCACATTTTGACTGCAGAAGTGACTTTAACTGACTCACCTTCTAAAAGAATTGTTCTAGTTTTGGGTTAAAGAAGGTCCGTTAAGAGACTGCTTGGATAATTAGGGTTATAAGTGTGATAAGTCAAGAGCTGTGAGGTGTGGTCAGATTTGGGATGTATTTTAAGAGTAGCGCTAACTGAACATTCTGACCAATGGCACGTAGGGTAAGAGAGAAGGAAAAGAATAAAGACGGCTCTAAGTTTGGGGTGCACAAGAAGATAGGAATTGACATCATGATACCGAAGGCTGCAAGTGACACATTTCTGAGGAAGATCAGCAGGTCGGTATGCACCGACTTCCAGATACTAAGAGTTGCAAAGTAGAGATATCGAGAAAGCATTTGGACACGTGAGTCTAGAATGTGGAGAGTCTTCAAGGCTGAAGATGTACATTTTGGAAGAGTCAGTGTGTTTAAAGCCATCGGATGAGTTGGAATTAGATAATACTGTACATTAGAAGAGCAAGAAATGAGCCAAGGGGCATTTCGCCATGGAGAGGAGTGAAATAACAGCACAGGACATGAGACCCTGTGGTCAGTTAAGTGAGAGGAAAAACAGGAGGGTTGTGTCCCAGCAGACCAAAAGAAAAAAGAAAACGAATGTGTATGAAGGAGAAGAGAATGATCAATTCTATAAACTGCCCACCAGAGTCGGGAAGTCAGAAGTCAGTATGGAACGTGGAACCTGTCCAGTGGATTTAGTAAACCAGGAGACATGTTGAGGAATTGTTGACAAGATCAGTTTTGTTAATGTTTAAACCATGAACAGTTGGTTGACGTGGGTCGAAGAGAAAACAGGGAAGAGGAATTGGACACCAGTGAAAATAGACGATTCTTTTGAGCAGTTAGGGCAGCATTTCATATGTCATTGGATTTGAGCAAAGGCATTTGTTTCTTTTTATGGAAGATATAAAAGAATATTTGCATATTGTTGAATCCAGGAGATGGGGGAAAACACTGGAGGAAGAAAGAAAGTAGTTCTAGAGCAAAATGTTTGCAAAAGTGAGAGACGATGAAATTTGATGCAAAGGTTGAGAGATTGGCTTACATGGAACATGAACAGTTAATGTAAATCATGAGAGAGGAAAATAAAGAAGGTGAGTACGGGGTGGTGCCTGTGGCTCAAAGGGGTGGGGCACTGGCCCCATATACCAGAGGTAGGGGGTCAAACCCGGCCCTGTCCAAAAACTGCAAAAAAAAAAAAAAAAAAAAAGGTGAGTATGAATACTACTGAATGGGAATGTAAAAAAAAATTACTTGGTTCTTTCTGAATCCAAGCAAGAGAGAGTTTTCATTTCATCTCAATATTATTTCAATCACTTCACTCTCAAATTCCAACCATTTGTTTATTCCTTGGCTTTTTTAGGAAAGATCCCCTTTCTGGTTCCAGGACACATGTTTGTGGGTGGCATTCTTCATTGATTAGATAATATATATATTTTTCTTTTTTCTTATTAAGAAAACTTCAGTTTTACTTGGTGGAACTATGCCACTTAAGATCCTTTTGCAGAGAGAGACGACATTGTGTCACAATCCTGGCCAGTTAAATAAAGGTCGAGGACATCTGGAAAAATTCATATTTTCTGATTTATTCTGCCTACAGTTTTTTTTTTCTTTTAGAATGAATATGCATTAAATGTCATTGCATCAGGAATTCCATAGCCTCATGATGTGTGAGAATGATGTACAGGTTAAGAATCGCAGAACAGAAAGATGGAAAGAGCCTAGTTCCCTAACAGTGCTATTGAGCTACATGCCAGCTATAATATGTCTAACTACATACTTTACTCCATAATTTTTATTGCCACTGTAGGAGGTTTTTTAGTTTGTTTTGAGACTGAGTCTTATCCTACTCCTTGCCTCTGGGTAGAGTTTTGTGCTTTCATAGCTCAGAGCAACCTCAAACCCTTGGGCTAAAGTGATCCTCTTTCTTCAGCCTCCTGAGTAGCTGGGACTACAGGAGCCCACTACCACCTCCAACTAGTCTTTCTATGTTTAGTAGAGAGGGGTCTCACTCCTTCTCAGGCTTGTCTCAAACTCCTGAGTTCAGGTGACCTGCCCGAGTGCTAGGAATGAGCTGTGTGAGACACCATGCCAGCGCCCCACCCCCTTTCTTTTAATTTGTGGTTTCTTTTAAATTTTCTGAAGTAGCTTTGGGCCTTCAGAGTTGGTAATTCTGTGAGATCTGTGTGACATGGTATATTTTTCCTGAGGTCGTCTCTTTGATTTAGATCTTGAGATAGGTTCAGAAGAATCGCAAGACTTGTAGTGAGCAGACCCAGAAGGAAGCTTCCTCGTCGTAAAGATATCTAAAGTTTCTCTTCTCAAAAGGGAAGGTGGTCTGTAAGAACTTGGGTTCTGCTTACCATTAAAAAAGAGGGATGGATTGTGATATTCCCAGGGCCAAATCCTCTTTCGCTCTGACCCCCTCTTCTCTCTGCATTTGAATTCACACAAGCACTCTCTTTCTCAACTTCTCCTCCCCTCTTTCTCTCTCCCAGACCTCACAGATACAAACACAAACTACCACTAATATTTTATTGCATTTAACTGACAGAATCTAGTTGCTGATATTGACATATTAATGGGACCAATTTTGATAAAGGAAACATTGGGTTTAATAAAGAATGAACTAGAAAAAAAGGCATTAAACTAAAAAGGAAAGCCACTCTGAGAGTATTTATCAAATTTAATCTCGTATCTTTGGGTTTAAGATCCATTTCTAGCAGAAAAAGGCAGCATAAGCAATGTTTAGAAATTCCCTCTTCTCTTTATGCATGGTAAAATACAATCCAATATATGAAAACATAATCCATTATAGTATATAAGAATAATGAAAGTATATTATTATACAGAGGGTGCCAAAAATGTATGCATATTTGAAGAAAGGACAAACTGTATTTAAACTGTAATACTCAATTTATACTGTTAAAAGATGAATGCAGGTCACATTTGAGCACCTCTTGTAATTGCAAAAGTCAAATATGACTTGAGTATTACAATTTTGAAACTTTTTTCCCTTTCTTAATATGTGTATATGATTTTGGGCACCTTTTGCATATAAAAACATATGTTTAACATATAAAAGTCTTACATATAAATGTTCATTTATATCAATGACTATGTTTATTGCTGATAAATACTGCGTATTGTTGCATGGCAATTCTCCCCATGTGTGTCATATTGCTGCGTGTTTTGGGTGTGGGTCAGTGGTCTATTTTCCAAAATATTTGCACAACAAACATAGGATGATAGAAGCAGTTTCTTTCTCTGGGGAAAAGGCATATTTATTTGCATTAGAAGATTATTAAAAAAAGTCTTCCTCTTATGCAAAGGTTAGATAGCCTGGTTCTAAGACTGGTAGTTACCTACCCTCAGGTTTCTCATCTACGATGCCAACCTCTGCTAGTGTAACGCCCACCTGGGCTGCTCTGCGTCATTTTTTTAAGACTTAGGGGACAAAGAGAATCCATCAGGACATGCTTCTTGCAGTGCCATGAGTAAAAAGTATTTTGTATCTGACCTCGCAGTCTTATGTCTTTGGCCACGTTTATCTTGAAAACATGGCAACCTAGCCTATTAGCTTGCAGGTGATACAAAATCAACCTTCATCATAGTTCTTGGCATCCTGACTACTCACCTTTGAGTAGGCACATGCATCTAAAAAATGCTTTCTACCTTTACCTCTTACAAGTTGTTCTTCTTTTCTTTTGTTCTGAAGTTTTATGAGCATGTAGTAGTTGTACAAATTTATAGGGCACATGTGGTATTTTACTACAAAAATACAATATATAATGATTAAATGATCAAATAAGAGTAATTGGGATAGCCACCACTTCAAACATTTATCATTAATTCATGTTGGGAACATTCCAAGTTCACTATTCTAGGTATTTTGAAGTGTGCAATAAATTATTGCTAATGTAGGCTGCCCTAATGTGATACCGACAACAAGCTCTTCTTCCTACTATGTTTTTGTTTCCGTAAGCCAACTCTTCCTTGTCTCCTCCCACTGTCCTCTGAGCCTCTGATAACCATCATTCTACTTTCTACCTCTCGACACCAATTTGTTGCCTCCCCTAATGACTGTAGAACCATGTAGAGTCTTTCTGTGCCTGGACCATACCATTTAACATGTGACCCTAGTTACTTCTATATTATTGCAAATTAAGGAACTTTATTCTTTTTCACTGCTGAATAATATCCAATTGTTTATATACACTGCATTTTCTTTTCTTATTTATCTGTTGATAAACACTTGGGTTGACTCTATACCTGGGTTATTGTGAATAATGCTGCAGTTAGTTGGCAGTGCACGTATCTGACATACGGATTTCCTTTCTTTTAGATAGATACCCACAATGAGATCACAGGAACATATGGTAGCTCTAGGTTTGTTTGTTTGCTGTTGTTGTTTTCAACAAGAATCTCACTCTGTTTCCCAGGCTAGAGTTCCCTGGTGTCAGCCTAGCTCGCATCCACCTTAAACTTCTGAGCTCAAGCAATCCTTCTGCCTCAGCCTCCTGAGTACCGGGATTATAGTCACCTGCCATGATCCCCTGTTACTTTTCTATTTTTAATAGAGAGGCGGTCTCACTCTTGCTCAGCCTAGTCTTGAACTCGTGAGCTTGAGCGGTCCTCCCTCCCCCAGAGTGCTAGAATTACAGGTGTAAGCCAAGGCATTGGCCTGTTTTTAATTTTTAAAGAAATTTCATACACTTTTCCATGGTTATTATAATCTAGAATTGTACATTATGAGCTCTTAAAAAAAGAGAGTCAGTTCCTTTTGTATGAATGGTGAAAGAAAATGTCAAAATTATGTGAATAAAGAGTAATGTTAACACTACATTAGAGTAGATTAAAAATGAGAAATGAAAATTTTATGTGAAAACTTATGTTGTAAATCATGTTAATTTTCTACTGTAATTATTATTATTCGTTTAATCCTCAATGCTCTCCATAATCACTATAAGATTCCTCAAGAATAGACATGAGTACAATTATCAAGAAATAATAGGGTTTAGAACAAAATATGCTGGCTCTGGCTATTCTATTATAGTGATATGGTGAATTAACATATTTCATTTTCCACCCAGATATTCCAGTGGGAATATCTCTGTTCTTGATTCCCACTTGATTCACAACTCTCTGTTTCTTGATTTTATATGTATATTTGTGTATATCTATGGGGGCAGAAGCAGAAGGATAGGAGGAGAGAATTTGTGTATGCAGTGGTATTTACCAACCCAGTGGATTACGCTGAATCAAAACCAGCAAACAATGATACAACACAATATTATTTAGGGAACTACATATGGTGCAACAAAAGTAAAGGTCAAGTAAAACACGTATGTATTTATTTATTGATTAATAATTTTATTTAATCATAATTGTGTACATTGGTGCAATCATAGGGCACAATGTGCTTCATATACAATCAGAAATATTTTGATCATACTATTAGAGATAGCCTTCATGGCATTTTCTTGATCACTATATAAAGACATTGATACTCTACCTTTAATAAGTTTCACCAGTACCCTGCTAAGATGCACCGTAGGTGTGATCGCACTAATTGCCCTCCCTCCTAGAGATAGAGTCTCACTTTAT
>CAUYON010008424.1:0-39030 GCA_963573935.1 Arctocebus calabarensis | reverse complement strand
AATAAATTGTGGTATATGTACACCATGGAATATTATGCAGCCTTAAAGAAAGATGGAAACTTTACCTCTTTCATGCTTACATGGATGGAGCTGGAAAATATTCTTCTTAGCAAAGTATCCCAAGAATGGAAGAAAAAGTATTCAATGTACTCAGCCCTACTATGAAACTAATTATAGCTATACGAAAGCTATAACCCAATTACAGGACAAGAACATGGGGAAAGGGACAAGGGAGGAGAGGGAAGGGGAAAGAATGGGCAGAGGGAGAGTAATTGGTGGGTCCACACTTACGGTGCATCTTAGAAGGGTGCAGGTGAAAGTTACTAAATGTAGAATATAAATGTCTGCACACAATAATGAAGAAAATGCCATGAAAGTTACGTCAACCAGTTCAATGAAAATATTTCAAATTGTATATAAAACCAGCACATTGTACCCCATGATTGCAATTATGTATACAACCATGATTTAATAAAAAAAGAAGTCAATCCCATTTACAATAGCTACAAAAGAAAATTAAATATCCAAGAATTTATTTAAATTTATTATATCTTATCAAGTTTAGATAAAAAATTTCTACAAGGAAAACTACATAATGATGATGAAAGAAATCATCGATGACATAAATGGAAAAACATCCCATGCTTATGAATTGGAAGAATCCATATCAGTAAAGTAACCAGACAGCCCAAAGCAATCTACAGAATCAATGTAAATGCAATCATAATACCAATGCCGTATTTCATAGAATTAGAAAACAACTATCCTAAAATTTATATGGAACCAAGACAGACCATGAATAACCTAAGCAATCCTAAGCAAAAAGAATAAAATCTAGAGGCATCACTTTCCCGGACTTCATATTATGCCAGAACCTATGGTAACCAAAATAGCATGGTCCCAGTATAAAAATAGACACGTAAATCAATGGAACAGAATATAGAAATCCATAAATAAAGCCACTTACTACAAATAACTGATCTTCAAAATTGACAAAATATACACTGGGAAAAGAACTTCCTTTTCTTTTTTTCTTTTTCGTTTTTGTTTGTTTGTTTTAAAACTGTTTCTCATTCAGTTGCCCTGGGGTTGAGTGCCAATGCATCACAGTTCACAGCAACCTCAAACTCTTGAGCTCAAGTGATCCTCTTGGCTCAGCCTCCCATTAACTGGGACTACACAATGTCTGGCTATTTTTTTCTTTGCTTTTTTTTTTTTTTTGAGACAGGGTTTTGCTCTTGCTCAGGCTGATCTCTGAACTGACCCACCTTGGCCTCCCAGAGTGCTGGATTACAGGTGTGAACCACTGAGTCCAGCCAGGATGCCCTTTTCAAAAAATGCTGCTGAGAAAATTGGGAAGCCATATGCTGAAGAATGATACTGGACATATCTATAACCATCTACAAAAATGTACTCAAGATGGATTAAAGATGTAACTACAGAAACTACAGAAGTCCTAGATAAAAACATAGGAAAAACTCTTGTAAATAGTGGCCTAGGTAAAGAGTTCATGATTAAGACTTCAAAAGCAAACATAACAAAAGTGAAAACAGACAAACAGAACTTAAATGAAAAAGCTCTGTAAAATAATAATAAACAGAATGGGAGAAAATCTTCACAAACTTTGCATCCAATGAAGGGCTAATATCCACAATCTACAAAGAACTCAAACAACACAACAAAAATAGAACAAATAACCCAACCAAAAGTGGGCACAGGACATGAACAAACATTTTTTCAAAGAGACTACAAGCAGCTAACAAACATATTAAAAATGCTCAACATCACTAATCGTAAGTGAAATGCAAATTAAAATCACAAACCATCTTACCCTGGTCAGAATAGCTATTATCAAAAAGCTGAAAAATAACAGATGTTGGCAAGGATATGGAGAAAAGGAAAAATTTATACATTATTGGTGGGAATGCAAATTAATATAACCTTTATGGAAAACATTATGGAGATTTCTTCAAGAGCTAGAAATAGATATATCCTTTGATGCAGCAATGCCATAATAGGTATCTACCCAAAAGAAAATAAATTCTTATATTAAAAAGACACCTGCCCACATGTTTATCTCAGCACTGTTCACAATAGCCAAGTCAGGGAATAACCTACATTATCAATCAACAGATGACAAGATAAAGAAAATGGGAGATACATATACACACACAAACCCTGGACCACTACTCAGCCAAAAAATAAAAGAAATCATGGCTCTGAAAGCAACATAGATGGAACTGGAGACCATCATCCTAAGTGAAATAACTAAGAATCAGAAAGTCAAATACTGCATGTTCCCAAAAGAGAGAGCTGCGCAGCAGGTACAGAGGTACATACTGTGCGTGCAACACACGTCGGAGACCAAAAGGGAGGAGAGGTTGGGGGGAGGGTAAGGGATAAATAATTACCTTTGGGGTTTAATACACACCATTCAGGTGACAGGTACACTAAAAGCCTATATTTTATCACTATGCTAAATATCTATGTAAGAAATCTACACCTGTATCCCCTAAATGTACAAAGAATAATTTTGAATAGAAGGCTGTGTTGTGCCTTATGGAGAAAATATGTGTATTAAGTAAGCTTCATTTTGTGAAGCACTGTTGGTTTTGAATTCAATGTTAATCAATAACATATATTAAGTAAGGTGTGCATATGGAAACACATATAAGACAAAGTTATATATTGATGAGTTGCTGAAAATGTTATAATCTTACTTGCAGAAACCAAACCCTTTAGGTCTCCTTGTAGCAATTGCTCAATGTTCTCTTATGCAGTGTTCACAATAACTTTATAGAACTATCATGATTAATAAAAATCAATTGCATATATAGAATTCGACCACTTCCCATCACTTCTCCTGCTGTCACTCAGCATGATCCTCTGACTAGATTACTGCAATAGCATGAAAGTAGCTAGTCTCCTTACTTCAGTCTGTACCTTGCACTATTGTCAACAATAGTCAATTATCCTATTAAAATGTTAGTTCATGTCACTCCTCTGCTCAGAAGCCTCCAACGGTTTCTCATCTTACTCAAAGTAAAAGCCAGTGTTTTAAAGAAAGACTAGGATCCTACACAATCTGTACCTCCTCTGACAACCACAATTATTCTGCTCTCTGACCTCATCTCAGTTCTATCCACCCAGGTATCTGCACTGCTCCTCAGATATGCCAGACACGATATAATTTCAGTGACTTTGCTTTGGTTCGTCCACCCACATGGATAATCATCCAGTTTACTTCCCTTACTCCCTTCACTGTTTATTCAAATGTTTCTTTCTCTCTGAGGTATTACCTGATAATCCTCGCAACATGCTATCAGATTAGCATGTTTCATTTTTCTCAGTTGTTATTTACCACTATTACATATACTATATATTTCACTCACTTATTTTGTTAGTTAGCTATCTTCTATTCTAAAATGTAAGCCTAAAGAAGGCAGGGACTTTCATGTTTTGTTATCTACAATATCCCACGTTGAAAGAACAGTACCTAGCAAGAACTCGATAAATAGTTCTTATATGCTTGGATTGATATAGTTCTTATTTGAAGAAAAAAAAAGATTTAAACAAATAATTTTTTAATATAATTAAGTTTAGATTACAATTTTACCTTCTACCATTTAGATAATGCTATTTATATTAACATAGTGTCTTCTGATGTTATCTTTTTGGCAATAAAGTCTAAAGCTAATATGGCTATGGAGCTTACTTACTATACAGGGTGCACATTTTAAATTGCACATGAACTTTATGGACACCCTATAGAAGAAAAGCTACAAAAGAAAAGAATATAACTCCTCTTAATCTCTCTATATATACAAATTATCTTTCTTTATTTAACAAAACCAACCAAAGTAGGGACAAGTCAAATTATTGTGCTTTTACTTTATTTTTAGTAAGTTATATGAAAACTATAAAGTAAATCATGTATTCTAGTCCATCCCACATAATATTTTAGAAGCTAATGAGATTCATAACCTGTCACTACAATTCCTGCACAGCTTCAATCCAAAGCAAATTAGATTAATAACTAAGAGTCCCATTACTCTTAATGACCTGGGAAAATTCCTATCATATTAACTTCCATGCAGTGAAAAGCAGTCATTCCATAAGTTAGCTACTAATATATCATGTGTCAATGAGTAAATCCAAAGAAATGGCAAACACCTCTCATTTTGAGATCCCTTCAATAGAACTGATGATCAACAACCATAGCTTCAGTCTTTAGCAACTACTGCATCCAAAACACATTTCCTCCATCTGTTTAACTGAAAGAAAAACTCTAATTTCAGAATACATTCTAAAGGACTTCTATACATCACCCACAGATGATCCTGACATATAGATATATAGATTATTAAATAAGAGGGCCAGTTGCCATTTGTGGTGAACTTAAAGAGAGGAAATCAACTAAAGAACTTTAAAAAGTTTTATTCCGTTTTTTAATTTGGATTTATTTATACATAAATTTAACCATCTGTCTCAAGGCTGGACTCATTTCAAACTGGTTTTCATAATTAAAGTACTCTAAAGAGACAACTAAAAAATCTAATCAATTTTAATTGGCTATAAAATATCACAGAACTATTCATAATGCATGAAGAGGCAATTTAAGAAAATCTACTTCCCAATTATAGAAAAATGTACTTTTAAAAAAGACTTGCAGCTACTTGCTACAGTTCTAGCAGTAGGTGCCCACTTACTTTGTCTGTTTGGAGTAAGTGAGGGCTTATCAATTACCAAGAGGGTTACCAAGCCCTTCGCACTCTTTTTAGTTTCTCATAGAAAAATAATAATTAGAAAGGGAGTCTGTTTTCCCATTCTTGTTAAAAAAGAGGGTGAAGAGAGCTTGGTTCAGGCATCCCTACCCTGATTACTATGAGGATGTGTAATGTGAAGTTCATTCTGTTCTGTTTTTTCTTCCTGAATATGTGTTAAAGTAGAAGCATTCACTAAACAAAAGCACCCACAAATACTGTCCTGAGCATTGTGAGGCTTGGCAAACATCAAACCCAAACATAATTCTAACCATACAGAATCAATTAGGCAGGCTATATAAAAACATAGACCTAAGATGCAACTATTTTTTAGTAACACCTCTTCTCATATTTCAATATATCTTCAAGTAAATTATAATACATCAAAGCAAAATCATTACATTCAATACCATATACTTTAATATGGTTTTGTTTAAATTTTATAAAATTAGCATGTATCTCATTACTCTTAAAAAATGTTTTTCACATTAAAAAAGTATTACATGACATTGTAGGTGGCCATTATTAATTTTTTGAAGACTGACATATAACAATGTAATAAAATAAATACAACTTTTATATAATTTTCCCTAAGAAAAGGATAACTGTAATGAGGAGAGCACACAGATATTCTTTGCAGCATTTCATAAGAAATCTCTTGACAAGAAAATAAGGATAAAAAGTAAACCTTGCAATGGCCCAAACTTAATCCCAGTGATTTAGGACACTGAGGTAAAAAGGATCACTTGAGCCTAGGAGTCCACTACCAGTCTAGGTAACATGGCAAGCTGCTATCCCTAAAAGTAATTTAAAGATTACCAAGTGGTAGTGCCATGTGCCTTTAAATCCCAGCTACTCAAGAGGCCAAGGCAGGAGGATTGCTTGAATCCAGGGTTTTGAGGCTGCAATAAGCTATGACTGTACTACTACACTACAACCTAGGCAACAGACATATCCTATTACTTTACTGTTTTTTGTATGTGTTTGTTTGTTTTAGACAGGGTCTTGTTCTATTGAGAGAGGGTGAGGTCTGGGAGAACAGGTCTTCTCAAGGAGACCACAAGGATACACTTGCAGGGTCCTCTCTGTGGCGATGCAGGCCTTAGGAATTTGTAAACTTAACTTCCTGGGACTTGGAAATTTCCAAGTTCTGTGAAATACTGTAGTTCTGAAGGGGCTGGAATAGCATCTCCTGCTTGATTCAAACTGGCCAATAAGAAAAGTACCTGTGGGGTGGAACTTTTTGACTGTTGATAAAAAGGGAAAGACCAAGCCAGTCGGGGAGTGCGGCCATTTGGAATTCTTCTATGCCGTAAGTTCTCGGCTGGTGAACAAAGCCCTTCCTCTTATAAACGTAGTGTTTGGTGCTCTTTCTCTCCATTCAACCTTGTCTTTGTGCAACACTATCCCCTGAGCTAGAGTACAGTGGTGAAATCAAGGCCACAGCAACCTCAAACTCTTGGTCTCAAGCGATCCTTATCCCTCAGTCTCCCAAGTAGCTGGGACTACAGTCACAAGCCACCATGTCCAGTTGATTTTTCTATGTTTTTGTATACAGGGTCTCACTCTTGCTCAGACTGGTCTTGAACTCCTGGCCTCAGGCAATCCTCCTACCTCAGCTTCCAAAAGCTCTAGGATTACAAGTATGAAACACAGTGCCTGGCCACATTTTATTATTCAAAGTATAATATTTTCTAACAGTAAAACAAATTGCATACCAAATAAAAAACAATAGATAAAATGCCTTCTTTTAAGTTTTACATAAAAATTTTTCTTCATTTCACAGGAGATCAAAAGACAAATAATAGAAACCACTTGTGGATAAATGGATTGTGGGGACAAGATGGCTGACCAGAGATACCAGCTACTAGACCACCTCAGAAAGAAGGAAAGTTTTAGGTGAAAAGAAAATTTGAACAAATAATCATAAAATGGGTGTAATTCTGAGGGGAAAGTGCCAGAATCTACAAGATTCCATGGAAAGAAGTTGCAAAGCAGAACAAGAAGAGTAAGGTATCAGCAGAGGACAACTCCAGAGAGACTTGTAGCCCAGGGAGAAGGGTGGGTAGAAGAGGTTCCTTCTCTCTACTCCACATCTCTGATAACAGAGGTCTGCCAAGCTGATGGACAGACTTTCTGCCCATATGAGCCCAGAGGCTGCTGCCACCAGTAAGCTAGGAGCTGCCTGTGGATGGGGCACAAGGCTCCCATGCCCCTGGCCCTTCCTACCCCACAGACCCCCGCTGGGACAGCAGGTGCCATATTGCTTCTCCACTCAGCATGTACTTTTGTCTTGCCAGGGGAGTTGAACTCCTCAGGTTTCCCCCTGCTCATTTCCACACAGATTTCCCAACTACAGCCCAGCCTGCAGGATTCACAGGGGTCCAGAGAGTATAGGTGATTTCTGTGACCCCACAGCCTGGACACTGAAGGCAGACACCATCCTGACCCCAACGCCAGCATTCCTCCATACAGTCTCTTTTTTGCCCCTCCCTTGCCCCACCCATGCGGGCTGAAAGAGACAACTGAGCCACAGTACAGAGGTTTCCTCAGGGTGTGAGAGGCAGAACTTTCTTCTCAAGGTCTCGCTCTGGGGCTACATACCCAGCAGCTTCATCAGAGCCAGGCATACCCTGAATCAGTAGGATATCAACCCTGCCCAGGCACCCTGAGGGCAACTCTGAGCGGGTACACTTCTCCCTGGCATGGTCTAAGACTTACCTACTCGGTCCTAGAAAGTGAGGGAGCCCAAGGGATCAGGTCAGTGGGGAGAATATAGTGTAGGTCCTGTCTGTGATATGCTCGCAGAGAACCCCTGTCCCCACGGGAGGATGAAAGGATGGAAAACAATATCCCATCCAAATGGGAAGTGAAAGAAGCCAGAATAGCCATTATCGTATCAGATACACTGACTTCAAGTCAATAAAAAGAAGAAAAGACAAAGATGGTCACTATAAAATGGCCAAAGGCACAATTCAACAAGAAGTCTTAACAATCCTAAATATTTATACATCTAATGCAGGAGCACTCAGATTCATAAACCAAATTCTACTCACTTAAACAAAATAGTAAATAGCAGCAACATAATTACCAGGGAATTCAACACCCCACTGACAGAACAGGACAGATCCTCCAAACAGAAAACAAACTAAAAAACAAGAAACATAAACAGAACTCTAGAAGAAATGAGCTTAAGAGACATTTACAGAACATTCTTCCATAAACTACTGAATATACACTCTTCTAATCAGCTCATGGAATATTCTCTAAGATTGGCTGTTTCCTAAGCCACAAAACATGTGTCAATAAATATTAAACATTAGAAATTATACCAGCTATTTTCTCAGATCACAGTGAAAGAATATTAGAAATCAACTCCAACAGAAACACCCATCCCTACACAAAGTCATGGAAACTAAACAACCTAATCCTGAATGATAGTTGACTCAATGAGGAAATAAACGAAGGAACTCACAGGATTCTTTGAACAAAATAATTATGAAGACACAAATTATCAAATCTATGGGATACAGCAAAAGCAGTCCTGAGAGGAAAACACTGAGAAAGAAGGAATCCTCCCTGACTTGCTCAGTAATGCCAATATTACCTGAATATCAAAGCCAGGAAAGGACACACTTAAAAATGAAAGAAAACTACAGACCAATATCCCTTATAAATACAGGTGCAAACATTCTCAATAAAATCTAGGCAAATAGAATTCAAATGCACATCAAAAAAAATTCATAAAGTAAAATAAAATAAAGAAGAATATGTTTAACTAAGGAAGTGAAAGACCTCTATAAAGAAAACTATAAAACACTGAGGAAAGAAATTGCAGAGGATGCAAACAGATGGAAAAGTAACATGTTCATGGGTCAGCAGAATCAATATTATTAAAATGCCTACACTATCCAAAGTGATTTGTAGATTTATTGCAATCCCCATTAAACTATCAATGGTATTTTTTTACAAATGTAGAAAAAATAGTTTTATGCTTCGTATAATATCAAAAAAGATCCCAAATAGTCTATACAACCTTACATAGTAAGAATAAAGTAGGAGGTATCACCCTGCCAGACTTCAAGCTTATAGTAACCAAAACGCTACAGCACTGGCACAAAAACAGAGACACAGACCTCTGGATCAGAACAGAGAACCGAGAGATGAAACCATCCTCATATTCCCATCTGATTTTTGACAAGACAGATAAAAATATACACTGGGGGAAAGAATCCTTATTCAATGAATAGTGCTGGGAAAACTGGATACCCACATGTAAAATTCAAACAGGACCTGCACCTCTCACTACTCATAAACATTAACTCACTATGGATAACAGCACAAAAATTAAGAATCCTAGATGAAAATATTAGAAAAATTGTTATAGATATCAAGCTAGGCCAGCGGTCATGATCCACAGGAACTGTATTAAAGGGTCATGGCATTGGGAAGGTTGAGGACCACTGGTCTAGGCAAAGAATTTATAAAGAAAATCTCAAAAGCAATCACAGCATCAACAAAATAAACAAATGGGGCCTGATCAAATTAAATAGACAACCCCGAATAGAAAAATATTCACATGCTATCCATCTGATAAAGGGCTAATAGCCAGAACCTACAAAGAACTCAAGCAAATCAGAAAGAAAAAAATCAAACAACCCCATTAAAAGTATGCAAAAGACATGAACAAAAACTTTTCAAAGGAGATAGTCTAGTGGCCAATAAACACATGAAAAAAACACTCAACATCTCTAATCATTTGAGAAATGCAAATCAAAACCATAATGAGATATCACCTAACTCCAGTTAGAGTGACTCTTTTAAAAAAGTCCCAAAACAACAAGTGTCACATAGATGCAAAGAAAAAGGAACTCTTACACACTATCGTTGAGACTGCAAACTAGTACAACCTCTGTGAAAAGGAGTATAGAGATACTTAAAAAACTAACAATAGACCTACAATTCAATATAGCAATTCCACTACTAAGTATTCACCCAGGGCACAAAAGGACATTTTATCATAAAGACACTTGCGCTCAATGTTTATAGCAGCATACTTAACAACTGTAAGGACATGGAAACAATCCGAATGCCCATCACTACATGAGTGGATTCATGAAATGGTGATCTAGCATCTTTTCTAACCACCTAGATGAGCAGTTCTCAACCTGTGAGTCACGAACCCTTTATAACAATGAAAATACACTGCGACATTAAGAAGGTTGAGAACCACTGACCCAGATGGAGCTAGAGACCATTTTTCTAAGTGAAGTATAACAAGAATAGAAAAACAAACACCATGTACACTCATTACTAAATCAGAACTAGTTCATCAACACTTACATGCACATAGGGAAGTGAAACTCAATGGGCATCAAGTAGGTAGGGGGGTTAATTCACAGCTGATGGATATAATGCACACACTCCAGGAGTGGGGAACACTACCTCTGACATAAGATGTACAAAAGCACATTGTATAACCAAAATCTGAAATTCTAAAAACTTCTGCACAACAATGTAAACATGAAGACTGTTCAGTCACACTGAAAAGGAAAATACTTTCCAAATACAGCAACAGCCAAAGAAGCTTGCTTTCATAAAGTCTGCTTAATTTCCACTGACATCTAGTATTTAAATAATTTTAGATGCAAAATTACAAAAGTACTTACTAAGAAACTATAACCACAAATCTCTGTTTAAAACATAAATAAGATGCTTCTCTTTCCATTTGTTTCCCAGGCTTCTTATGAAAATTTTAAGACACATGATAGACACATAAAAATAAGGTACAAAGATAACATAATGCTATAAAATGATGCTGGTATTTGAATGTTTTTTTAATACTATAGGTAAAAAAAAAGATTTTTAAAAGCCTCCTAAACACATACAACCATATTATTCTTATTAAGTAAGGAAATACGATGCCAAAAAGGAAATTTTAAACATTCCTTACATTCTATTATAAATGATACATAAGTCCCCTGAGTATGAACTATTCAAAAATATGCTGAATAATTTAAAACAACAAGAAATTAGTAGAATTTACTACACAGTTTGACAATTTAATCTACTTTGGTTTAAGGTTTTTTATATGTGACTTTCTCTAACTGGAATCATTCCACTGTCCAGAAAGATAACTTTCAAATGGTAAAAATAAAAATCACTTAAATAATTTTCATAATTTTGCCATACCTTTAGCTATAGCTTCTTTATATTTCTCTTTAGCAGAATTCATTTCTTTTATTAATTGCCGATAGCTGGATTTTAATTTCTCCAATTCTGTCTTAGTAACCTGTCAAAGAACAAAATATGGAAAATCTATTAAATGTTTACATTTAAACTGGTTTTTTTTTTCATCCAGATTGGGCAGAGTAGGAGAATTTCAAGGACTCCTCAACCACTTATAAGAACCAAAATAATGTATAGAAAATCACACTTTAAATACATTATCCATACTCCATGGGAGTCCCTCAAAGAAGTGACAGGAGGCACCAAAATCTACGGAGAGGAGAAACAGGCAGCCTTCACAGCTGGGCCTGGCCAGGAACCAGGAGAAGGAGTGTAAGTGAGTGTCTCTCTGCAATCCACTTCTCCACCTGGGAATCATACCATCCAGTCACAGGAGAGCAACTTAGAACCGACTGAGAGACTATGAGAAAGAACTGCCATAGGGATGTAACATGCCTGGGATTTCATGCCCTTTCTGAAACCTAACTGACCACATCAAGATCCCATTCTTTTTTTTTTTTTTAGAGACAGTCTCAAGCTGTCACCCTGGATCGAATGCCGTGGTGTCATAGCTCTCAGCAACCTCTAACTCTTGGGCTCAAGAAATCCTCTTGACTCAGTTTTTCTATTTTTAGTAGAGACGAGGTCTTGCTTTTGCTCAGACTGGTCTTGAACTTCTGAGCTCAAGCAATCCACCTGCCTCAGCCTCCCAGAGGGCTAGATTACAGGCATGAGCCATGGCGCCTGGCAGCCATTCTTGATATTACCTCTCATCAGACAGTGTGCAGTACTGAGAATCAGCAGTACAGAGAACCAGCAGCACTAGTCCTAGTTATTAAGGACACTCAGACTGCAACTTATAGAACTAGGCTATGAGTGGGGGTTGGGCTCCCACTACCATGACCAATAAGTGATTATATGATGTGGGCTGCAGGCACTGGAAGCAGGCACTGCCTGTCCGGCTTAAGAAGGATGGGAATTGCCACAGAGGGTTGTTCTTGATCTGGGCAAGGGCTGCTATGGCCCAGGGATAAGATGCAGGCAAGGCACAAACTACCTGGTTGACTTAACAGCAGCCAGGTTGGCCGCAAGAGCTAGAACAGGGCCCTGGTAGGACTGCGGCATGAAAGAAACAAAAGTCCCTTGCATGCCAGGCAAGGCTGTGGCCACTGGAACAAGGCCCACCCTCCCTGTGGCGGGATCTCATCACAGTGGCAGCCACCCCTCACCTAAGCATTCAAACTGTGGTATATGTACACCATGGAATATCATTCAGCCATTAAAAAATAGGGAGACTTTACATCTTTTACATTTACATTCGTCTCAGTAAAGTATCACAAGAATGGAAAAATAAGTATGAATATACTCAATCTAGTATGAAACCAATATATAAACAATTAGGTGCTAATATGAATAATAAAACACAAATATAGCTTAGTACGGGGGCAGGGGGAGGAGAAGAAGAAGGGGCAGAGGGAAGGTCGTTGGCAGAAGGAGGGAGGGCATGTGGTAGGATTTCTCACCTACTGTGCACATGCTGAGCGTGTATGACATGTGCCCTGGGTGAGGGGCTATTTTACAACTGGAACTTTACCGTGGAAGTGAGAACTATGTAATCTAAAAATTTGTACCCTCATATTAACTTGAAATGAAGAACAAAAAAAGAAATTATGGAACTCAAAAATTAATTGAAAGAAATACAAAATACATTTCAAAGCTTGAACAATACATGAGAACAAGAAGAAAGAATTTCAGAATTCAAAGACAAATCTTTTGTGGTAACACAGTCACATAAAAATAAAGAAAAAATAATAAAACTTAATGAACAAAACCTCAGAGATGCTTAGAACTATATAAAGCAATTGAATTTATGAATTATTGGCATTTCCAAGGGTGAAGCGAGATCAAAAGGTTTACTAAGCTTATTTTATAAAACAGTAGAAGAAAACTTCTCACATCTAGAAAGATGTTACACATCCAGGTACAGGACACTTGGCAATTCTCAGGCAAATAATACAATACAAAAAGGACTTTGCCATTGCACAATATAATCAAACTGCCTAAAGTCAAAGTGAAAGACCAAATTCTAGAATAAGCAATAGAAAAGTGTCTAGTTACCTAAAAAGAAAACCTCATAAGACTCATAGCAATCTTCTCAGCAGAAACATTACAGAAGAGAATGTGATGACAAATTAGAAGTACTACCCAAGAATTCTTTATTGAGCAAGATTAATGTTCATAAATGAAAAAGAAGTAGTCTTTTGCAGATAAACAAATACTGAGAGAATATAACAACTGGCCCTACAAGAAATGTTCAAGGGAATCCTAAACTTGGAAGCAAAGGCATGACATTCACCATTATGAAAACACAGGAAAGTATAAAACTCACTGGTAAAGCAATACTCAAAAGAGCAAGAGAAAAGAACCAAATGGTTCCACTGCAGAATTTCCCCAAACTACAGTGGCAAACAGAGACAAGGAAGAAAGAATTTATAAAATAACTACACAATAATTAACAATGTGACAGGAGCAAAACCACACATATCAATATTAACCTTGAACGTAAAGAGATTAAATGTACCGCTTAAAAAATACTGATTAACAAAATGGATTTAAAATCATGATCCAATTATACACTATTGACAAGAAGCTCACTTTACCTATAGAGACACAATGAGGTATGTAACACTTTTTCTAGGATGAGTTCTCAAACTTAATTGTCTAACCTCATATCTTTTAATCAATGTCGTACATTCAATAAAATAAGATGCTATTTGTTGGAGACTCTAAACCTATTTCTTGTTACAAAATGACAATTTTTTACATCACACAGGATAAAATGTTTCAGTGAATTTAAAAAAGCAAATTAAAGACAGACTTTCAACGTGTTAAGACGAACCTTGATCATCTCTGCCTCTATCTGCTGATGAACGCCTATGTAACTTTTCTTCACCTGCTGCTTGTCCTTGATCATCATGGTGAGCCTGTGTAAGGGTCCAGAGTTTAGGTCCTCTGCATGTGTCTTCATTATCCTACTAAGTTGTTCTGTCTGCTGAATCATGAGTAGCCAGGACTTAAAAAAGAGGAAGAAAAGAAAATTAGCATTTGTAGGTTTCCATCTAGCTGTGCTTTAATTGTTCGAAAATTTTAAATATTTAGCTTTACATAAATTATTACATTAATATAAAACCAAAGGTTTTTCACAATAGTGCAAATAGCTAAGAACAATTTGTATTTAACATTTTTAACGTCAACTACAAGTCTTTCAAATTTCAATAATCAGAGACTCTATAGAATTTTAGGGAAAAGATTAAGGGACTCTTTGAGAGTCCACACTTGTGGTTTTCATTTTGTTATTTCTGGACTGTTTCCTAAAACACTGAAATACTGTTCTGCCCACACCACTCTAATGTCCCAGTAGGGTCACCAGTTCTTAAACTTCAAATGCAACAGACATTTTCCAATCTTTATCTTAACCTGTCTCTGACAACACATCCTCCTACTCATTTCTTACTGAAACGCTCTTCTTTGGGGGCTTGCATGGCTTCCTATCTTATTCTCCAGCATTCCTGGCTTGTTTCTAAAATTTCCTTCTCAGTCTGTGGTACCTGTTCTTTTGCTGCCTGTGTCTGAACACTATATTCTGGGGACTTCTGCAGCCCTCTTCTTTACTTAATAAATACTATTAGATGGTAACAATGTTTCCCACACAATACACCTAAGGGGCACAACACATTTCCTCAATAGCAGAGACATATAATGGTGAGTTTCAGACTAGTGAACACAGGGATACGGACATTGCTGGAAGAACAGCATTTGTTATTGTTAGACTTTGTGATGGACTTATACACTGAAAAGAGTAACAAGGGAAAGTTCTTCACTATAGGTCTTCAAAATTCCATTCAGAAAAAATTAATAGAGACATGTCACAGTCAGGGAGCATCTATTTTAAAGATACAAGAAAAAGAACAAGATATGGTATCAGATATTAATAAGAGTAATTTTCTACTTTATTGCTTTTGACCTATGAATAAACATAATTACTCATTCTGTTAACTTTCCAATTTAATTCCAAACCAAAAACATCTAAAAGAATTATAGCTTAAAGAAAGCAAATTCTTAGCCATAGTTCATATTCACCAGGGTCTAACTTGGTAATCTTATTTTTGATACATTGCTATCATGTTTTTTTGTTTGTTTGTTTGTTTTTTAACATGATATTTATTTATTTATTTATTTATTTATTTTTGTTGTTGTTGGGAATTCATTGAGGGTACAAGAAACCATGTTACACTGGTTGCATTTGTTGGGTAAAGTCCCTCTTACAATTGTGTTTTGCCCCCAAAAGGTGTGGCGCACACCAATACCCCACCCCCCTCGCTGCTATCATGTTTTTTAAAAAAAACAATTAAGAGTTGAGGTATTTGTTAAGAACAGTTGTTGTAAAATGCTGCCATGAAAATGGAACATGATATGCAGTCTATAAATCCATCATGTTTACTTTTAAATATGAAAATGTAACCACTAACATGGCTCTGAACATCACAAAGCAATTTAAAAATGATATAGCCTTTCCTTTAAAATCTCAAATTTAACAAAGATGCAATAATAAAAACTATAATACATGAATTAAAAACTAAATGGCCAGGGTGGCGCCTGTGGCTCAAAGGGTTAGGGCGCCGGCCCCATATGCCAGAGGGGACAGGTTCAAACCCAGGCCTGGCCAAAAACTGCAAAAAAAAAAAAAAAAACTAAATAGCCATAATCATTTATGCAGCTTTGTCCTTTTTGATTAATACTTTCACTCCAGAAAATACAATTTAGAATACAGTTTGGAAAAACATTCTATGGCATGTATTAAAAAAAAAAAAAAAGAAAGGTGAGATGAGACAGTGCTCTTGCTCTATTCTCAAAAAATAAATATTTTCTAGGTGCTTTGAAACAATAAATTTCCATGATTCTATGTAGAATCCTTGCAAGTCTAGGGAAGAGGACCTCTTGGGCACATTTAATTCACATGGCCCTCCTTGTCCCAGAAGGGCACATTTAGCCTGCCTAATAGCCCTGTTATGATAGTCGCTGTTATGATAGTCCAGTGTCCCAAAGCATATATCATCCCAACCATTAACCCCATATTGCCCTCAACATCTAATCCAGTCCAGGCTACTATCTAGAATCCTGTTATCCTCAAGAACTCTAGCTCTACGATTAGACAAGTCCTCATATGCCTTATCAGAACTTTCCATTTATACTGTAGCTTTAACAAAACCTGGCTCTGTCCTACTCCAATGCCTGAACACTGTTAATATTCCCTCTCTTCCTACAAAAGTCCCTACTCAATGAAGCTGAAGTTACTCTTCCCCATGAACAATCCATCAGCAAGTCTTTCAGATTCTATTAATATCTCCAAATTCAGCCACAAATCCAAGTCTTTGTCTCCATCTCACTGCCTTCCTTTGGAAGATTATGATTATCTCTGGCTTAGCTATTATAATACCTCCCAAATGGTGTACTATCGTGCTTATTTCCAATCAATTCCCCTTAAGATATTAAAAGAAATTAATATCACTGTTTTCCTTCAAACTATACATTGGTTTACTTCGCATTTAAAGAAAAATCCAAACTCCTTTCTAAGAAATTTAATGTCTCCCACTATCCTCTATTTAACCTTCAAAACTCCTATTTTGCCATTCTCCACATAGCTAAGCAAATTCTCAGAACATTGTTCTTCCTTATGTCTAATCTCTCCCTAAAAGATTTTTTTCCTCTTCCTAAAAGTTCTTCCTCTATTGCAGATGGCAAGAGTCATCTCTTCCTTTAGTAATTAGCAAAATCTCATGAATCTTTGTCATTCTCTCTCTTAGCTCTTAAAACAATTATTTATTTATCTGTATTATTCTTGGTGGGTTTTTTCTTTTAATGTCTCCTCAACTGGAATGGAAGCTCCATGAAGGCCGTACCATGTCAATGTCTACAATTTCAGATATTTACTGTGATGGATGCAGTAATAAATAATAAATATTCATAGAAGGAAGGAAAGAGGAATGTAGACTAAAAACATGAAATGAATATATGACATAAAAGGCATTTTAAAAATCTTTTTGTATAAACCTGGAATTGGAGAGTGTCACAATGGTGAATGAAAAATAACTAAGTCTATATTCAACTGATAAAACAATAGAAAAATCAGAACAGCACATGATACAAATGAAACACTGACATGAACGGAATGGTTGAAAGTAGCAAGAAAACACTTAGGTGGTATGTTACTTGAATTACACAGGTGGCTGTATCATGTATTAAAAGAGAGAAGAGTAAAATGTTAACAGACATTTAAGAAAGAAACAAACAAAAGTAAAATCCAATCCAACATTTGCAATAAAACTGGCATAGCCCTTTGCAGATAAAGCTCTTTGGTTGTGCCATAGCAAAGATCAAGACATAGTTTGTTAACATAATTTGTAGAAGATAATTCTTTGTAATTTAATAAACAAAATATTGTAGGCCATCTGCAGACATTCTAATTGCTTTATTATAGAAAAACCAGCTTGCTAATCACGTTCCTTATAATTGGATTTTTCCAGTATAAGTCACAGATATTAACATCACACTAAATGGGAAAAACTAAAAGCATTTCCTCTAAGTTGTGAAATGAAAAAAAAAAAAAAAACATAAACATATGCCCATTATTCAGTACAGTACTAGAATTTCTAGGCAGAGCAAAGAGAAAAAAATAAAAGAAATTTTAAAAATTCAAATCAAAAACAAAGAAATAAAATTATGGCTGCCAAAAGTAGATAGGATCTTACACAGAAAAAAACTTGGCCAGGTACTTTGAGAGGCCAAGGCAGACAGATCACTTGAGTCTAGGAGTTAAAGACCAACGTAGGCAACATAGTGAGACCTGTTGCTTAAAAAACCTAAAATAAATTTTAAAATATTAGCTGGGCATGGTGGTGTGCACTTGTAGTCCTAGCTACACAGGAGGCTGGGGCAAGCGTTTAAGGTTGCAGTAAGCTATGATCACTTCACTGTACCCGAGCTTGGGTGACAGACCGAGACTCAGTCTCTTAAAGTAATAACTAGTTAATTACGGGAGAACCCTAAAAACTCCTTAAAACATTTTTCGAACTCATAAACAAATTCAGTAAAGTTGCATAATTCAAAATCAACATATGAAAACCAGTAGTGTTTCTATACACTGAAAACAAACTATCAAAAAAGAATTTTTTTAAAAAATCCCTTTTGAAATAGCAACAAAATAATAAAATGCTTAGAAATAAACTTAACCAAAGAAGAGTACTTAACACTCAAAAAATATAAAATACAGATGAAAGAAATTGAAGAAGATGTCACTAAATGGAAAGATAGCTTGCATTCATGGATTGAAAGCATGATTATCATTAAAATGTTCCAAAGTGACCTACAGATTCAAAGCAATCCCTACCTAATCAAAATTTCAATGGTGAAAAATGTCAAATGGGATGTTGAAATAGGAAAAAAAAAAAAATTCTAATGTTATTATGGAGCCATAAAATACCCAAAATAGACAAGCAATCATGAGAAAGAACAAAGCTAGAGGCATCACACTTTCTTGTTTCAAACTATGTTACAAAGATATAGTAATCAAACAGTATGGTATTAGCATAAAAACAGATGTATAGACTAATGGAACAGTAAAGAGAGCCCAGAAATAAACTCACACATCTATGATCAACTAATCTTTCATGAGGCCAACAAGAATATACAATAGGGCAAAGACATTCTCTTCAATAGTATTATGAAAACTGGCTATCCACATGTAAGATAATGAAGTTGGATCCTTATATCAAAAATTTGAAGAGGACTAAGGAATTAAAAATAATACCTGAATCTGTACAACTCCTAGAAGAAAACTTAGAGGAAAAGCACCTTAACCTATAGGATAAAGCATAGGGTTAAAAATGCTGGGCACTAGGGACAGAGGGATCTGAAAAAAAGCCAAGCATCACTGTTGACCCTGAGTACTAAAAGCAATACTCACTAGACACAACGCACTGACTCAGCCCTAAGTCATATTTAGCATATTTAGTGATAAGAAAAAGGCAAGACAGAAGTGCCAGTAAATAGAATATATTAAGAATTCAATTATGCAGTTAAAGAAAAACTTTTTTTTAACCTTGAATCTCTCTTTGAAGCTTGCCATTGTATGTTTTCTCATGCCTGAGATTACAATAAAAGTCTACGAAGATCATTAAGAGAGGTGGCACGTTTGTTTCTCTGTGCAGAGAGCTTGGGGTGTTGGCCTCCCAGGGCCCCTCAGTTCAGTGCAAAATGGACAGAGTAGGTATTATTATTTTTACATCAAGTTGCACCAACATTAACCCCTAGCGATGATTTGTTGAGCATGACACCAAAAGTACAGAAAACAAAAGCAAAAAAATGAACAAGTAAGACTGCATAAACTAAAAAGCTTCTACAAAGCAAAAGAAATAATCAACAGAAGAAAAAGGCAATCTATAGAAAATGGAAGAAAATAATTGCAAATTATATATTTGATAAGGGGTTAATATACAAAACATATAAGGAACTAATGCAACTCAGGAGCAAAACAAATAGCTCAATTAAAAAGTGCGCAAAGGACCTGAGTGGATATTTTCCAAAGAAGACATGTGAATGACCAAAAGGTGTATGAAAAGGTCCACAACATCCCTCATCATCAGGTAACTGCAAATAAAAACCATAATGAACTATAACCTCATACCTGTCAAAATGGTTATTCTTTTTTTTTTTTGAGACAGAGCCTCAAGCTGTCACCCTAGATAGAGTGCCGTTGCATCACAGCTCACAGCAACCTCCAATTCCTGGGCTCAAGCGAGTCTCCTGCCTCTGCCTCCCAAGTAGCTGAGACTACAGGGACCCGCCAGAACGCCTGGCCATTTTTTTGGTTGCAGCCGTCATTGTTGTTTGGTGGGCCCGGGCTGGATTTGAACCTGCCAGCTCAGGTGTACATGGCTGGCACCTTAGCCCATTCAGCCACAGGCGCCAAGCCCAAAATGGTTATTCTTAAAAAATAAAAAGTGTTGGTAAGAATGTGGAGAAAAGGGAGTCCTTATACACTGTTGGTGGGAATGTAAATCAGGAAAGCCAGGATGGAAAACAGAATGAGAGGCTCCTCAAAAATTAAAAGTAGACCTGCTTTATGATCTAGAAATCCCTCTGCTCAATAATACACTCAAAGGAAAAGAATTAGTAGGTTAAAGAGATACCTGACCTTTCATATTCATTGCAGCACTGCTATAGTTTGTCTGTCTCAACAAAAACTCACATTCAAATTTGATCCCTAGTACGGTAGTGTCAGGAGGTAGAGCCAAAAGGGAGGTATTTAGTTCATTAATACTCCACCCTCATGAGGGACCTGGTTGCATTCCTGTGGTAGTAAGTGAGCTGGCACTATGGCAAGACCAGATTAGTTTCTGTGAGAAGGCATTAGTTTCCATAAAAGTGGGTTGTTATGATGCCCCTCAGGCTTTACCTCTTCGCACATGTTTACTTCTTCATTGACCTTGTCAGTTATGTTGTGATGCATCATGAAACCTCTTACCAGAGCCATGCCCTTGTACTTTTCCAGCCTGTAGAACTAAATAAGCCAAAGTAAACTTCTTTTCTTGATAAATTACCCTATCTCAACTACTCTATTACAGCAACACAAAACAGACTAGATAGATCATAGTTAAAAAATTGCCAAGTCAGGCTCAGAGGTGCTGGCCACATACACCAGGGTTGGTGGGTTCCAACCCGGCCTTGGCCTGCTAACCAACAATGATAACTACAAAAAAAAAAAAAATAGCCAGGCATTGTTGCAGTCTTCTGTACTCCGAGCTAGTTGGGAGGCTGAGGCAAGAGAATCACTTAAGCTCAAGAGTTCAAGGTTGCTGTGAGCTATGGCACCATGGCACTCTACCAAGGATGCTATCTCAAAAAATAAATAAATGAATGAATGAATAAAATTGCCAAGACAGAGAAACAACCATCAACAGACAAATGGATAAGGAAATTGTGGTATGTATAATATACATACACACAAACATTAATTATAAAAAAAGAAGAGAATCCTGCCATTTTTGACAAAATGGATGAATCTGGAAGGCATCATGTTAAGTGAAAAAGCCAACTACACAGAAAGATAAATACTGTGGAATCTAAGAAATACTGTCAAACTCCTAGAAGAGAAGAGTGGTAGTTGCTAGGGGCTGGGGGCTGGGGACTGGGGAAATGGGGAGAAATTGTTATGAAGAAACCAAGATTCAGGTATGCAGGACCAATGTGTTCTGGAGAGCTAATGTACAGCATAGTAACTGTTCTCACCCCCCCAAAAAAAATAACTATGTGAGGTGTTAGATATGTTTAGGCCACCTACTTTGTAGCATGAGTACATTTAAAATGAAAAAGCCCTTGTAAATCAAGGATAGCAAGGATAGTCACTCTTGATATGGAATGCTCTGTTAGAGGTTATGGATATGAGAAGTAAAGAGGCTTCTCACTGTAACTGGGTTTCTCACTAAAATAATGACTCATCCCCTATATCTCTCTGTGCAGGACAATTAAGGAATAATCATCTTCTTACCTAACCAACCCCAATATCATCCCGGATAATCAGAAATAGTACCACCTTAACACACTGACACAGATAGCGCTCATTTTCCTATTCCTCAGAGAAACAAATTACTGGTTTCAGATTTTTAAACTATAGATCACTTTTTTTAATTCTAATTTGTATATAGAATAATATTAAGATTACATCATAAAAATACTGCTTTACCCTGAAATGTATGATTTTAAAAGATGTTCTATAAATTTCTATCAATTCCTGTTATTTGACACTATTGTTTTGTAACTAAAAGTAAAATAGTTCCTAGAAACAAATATATCACTTATTTCATAATAAAATGAAGAATAATCATTCAATTTACAAAAATCATTATTTCTCTCATCTCCTTAGAAAAGAGATCAGATGCATATGCCAAATGGCATCCACACTTCTAAAAAAAAACAAATCCTAAAATGTCCATTTTATGCTTATGAAGCCAGTGGAGATAAATATTGCCATTTACACTAAGATGAATACATAATATACAGAAAGTAAACTCTGTATTCAATAGTTAGATAAGAGAACACTTCACATGGGGGGAAATGCACATCTTTTAGAAATATACATCATGTCCTTTCTTGTCTTCTATCTTTGAACTCATAGGTGTGATAGGATAAATTGGTAATCCATAAGTAAGTAGTCATTTCAGTGTTCTCAGTTCATTAAACCAAAAATTATTTATTCTGGGACACTGAGTCAAACAGCAAACTATTACTAGAGCTAGAGTTATAATAAGCATTGAAAATGATGAACATGATGACTCAAGCTTAAAAAATACCTAAATAATAGCTGTCAAATAGTTTTTCACTGCATGCTATACCCTCTAACCACTTGTTTTCTTTCTTCTTGCTTGAATTTTTTTAAATGTAACATAAAAATTCCATGAAGAATGGATAGTTTCTAAACTATACAATAACTCAAAATAAATAGTACTCTGAAACAACAGTTATTATTCTGAGTTTGCCTACTACATAAGAAAAACATTTTTGGCATCTCTAAATAGCCTTTGTGGTGACCCACATACTGTATCTTGTATCTCTTACAACTGCAGAAGTCAAACATGACTTAAGCATTACAATTTTAATGCAGTAGTAACCTTTTTTAAAATGTGTATACATTTTTTGGCACCCTTTATAGTCATACAGGTTCAAGTTACATTGTATGTATATTATATCCCTACTAAATAATAAGACTGGTTCATCAAAAAGCATTTTTCACTATTTCTTATTCCCAAGTTCTATATAAAGCATTTCTAATATTTCAGTCCACTTCATGTTTAAAAGCTAAGCCAGTAGCTCCTGTCAAATAAATTATGTTATTTAAGGATTATCTGTACCACTATACTATTTCAGAAGAGAGCTGACTATATGGGGACAGGTATAATTTTAGATGAATAAAAAACACAAAGTAGCATTCATCCACTACACAAAATAAGTCCTCAAAAAACAACTACTATTTAAACATATAAAAATATTTTTAATTTTACTCTTTTTAGAGAATTATAAAAACCAGACTAGATGTCATTCTTACCTATCAGAAAAACAAAAGTTCAAAATTTTGAAAACAAATCTGTTGCTCAGAGTAAGTGGAAACTTCATATATTTCTGGTGTGTACTTAAAATGTTATAAGATCAGTATCTCTCTTATATAAATTTATATTTACATTAGCAATATTTAAAAAACTATAATGCACATTTACATTTTGACCTAAAAGTCCCATTTCTAGGAGTTTAGTCTGAAGACATCCATAATGATACCAAAGTACATCTATATAAGGACAATAAAATTTTGGAACCACTGCTTTTTAACACTGACTTGGGTATGCTCATGCAGTATTATGACCTATTTGCTTTAAGCACAGTTATGATGCGACAAATAACAAATGAAATTATTCTTCTCACCTTGGATACATTGCTGACATAATTCATTTGGACAGTACTTTCCTTATCAACTTGATTACAAAGGTTCTGTAAAGTACATGCATATTCTTTATCACTTTTTATTCTCAGGGCCATAAATTTCTTCACTGTCTCCAATAACCGTAATTCCCAGTCTTGCAATTTTAATACAGCTTCATGTGAATTCTTCAGGTCACTCCCAAACCCCATTTTTGTAAGGCACTGCTTATCCACACTGCACAAGTGAGTCTTCTAATCAGCACATATCTGTATATGCAAACAGAATAAAAAAAAAACTTAAATCAAAAGGAAGTTAGGCTTCAAACCAAAATTATGTCCTATTCTTTCTGAGATAAAAAAATCACTACAAGTAAATGCTTTCTCCCAAAGATCAGGAGAAAAGACATGCACTCTATCACTGACTTCTATTCAACATTATACTCAAGGTTCTAGCCACTACAATGGAATACATGATATAAAAGACATTCATATTGAAAAAGAAGTAAAACTACCTCTATTTGCAAATAACATCATTATATGCATAAAATCCTAAGACAATAAGAAAACTATTAGAATATGTGAGATTAGTGATATTATGGGTCATAAGATTAATATATAAAAATCAATTTCATTTCTATATACCCAATAGTGATCAATCCAGAAATTAAATTAGAAAACAATTCTACGTGTAACAGCACCTAAAAAGAATGAAATACTTCGGAATAAATTTAATAAAAATGTTAAAGCTTATACTTTTAAATCAGAAAATATATTCAAAAAAATTTTTTAAAAAACCTACATTGAAATACTCATAATCATAGATAGAAAGACTTGATATTGTTAGCAAAAAAGCAATTCTCTCCAATTTGATCTACAAATATAACATAATACATACTAACATCTTGCCTAGCTTTTTTATAGAAATTGACAAGCTAATCCTAAAATGTATATAGAAAGGCAATGAAGCCAGAATAACCACAAACTACTATTGAAAAAGAAGAACAAGGCTCTGCGCCTGTGGCTCAACGGGCTAAGGCGCCAGCCACGTACACCTGAGCTGACGGGTTCGAATCCAGCCCAGGCCCGCCAAACAACAATGACGGCTGCAACCAAAAAATGGCCGGGCGTTGTGGAGGGTGCCTGTAGTCCCAGCTACTTGGGAGGCAGAGGCAGGAGACTCGCTTGAGCCCAGGAATTGGGCGTTGCTGTGAGCTGTGATGCCATAGCACTCTATCCAGGGTGACAGCTTGAGGCTCTATCTCAAAAAAAAAAAAAAAAAAGAAAAAAAGAAAAAGAAGAACAAAATTAGAGGACTCATACTTTCTGATTTTCATACTTATTAAAAAGCTACAGTAATTAAGACACTATGATAGTGACAAATTGACAGACATGCAGATCAGCAGAATAAAACAGCATCCAAATATAACTCTTCACATTTATGGTAAGATCACAGGGTGCAAAGTCTGTTCAATGGGGAAAGATCTAGAAACAAAAATTCTAACCTTCCTATGGAATCAGAAAAGACCCTGAAAAAGCCAACGTAACTTATAGAGGGTGGCCATAAAGTTCATGTGCAATTTAAAATTTTATGGCTACCTGTATAGTAAGAACAAAGTGGGAAGCATTATTTCACCAGACTTCAAGGCTATAATAACCAAACATCATGGTATGGGGCAGAAAAACAGAAACCTAGACCTTTGAATCATAACAGAGAACTCATGGATAAAGTCATCTTCACATTGTCATCTGACTTTTGACCAGATTAAAACATACATTGGGGAAAAGAATCTCTATTCAATAAATAATGCTGGGAAAAGTGGATAGCCAGAGTAAAAGACTCAAACAGGATCAATACTTCTCATCACTCAGAAAAATGAACTCAAAATGAATAAAAAACTTAAACCTAATGCAGGAAACTATAAAAATCCTAGAAGATACTAGTTATCAGCCCTCTGTCAGATTCGTAAAATGAAAATATCTTTTCCCATTCTGAAGGTTGTCTTTTTGCTTTAATTTTTGTGTCCTTAGCTGTGCAGAAGCTTTTCAACTTAAGTCTCATAATTTTATTTTTATTGTTGTTGCAAATGCCACTGAAGTCTGCTTGATAAAATCTTTCCCCAGGCCAACATCCTCAAGAGTTTTTCCCAAATTTTCTTCTAGGATTTTTATCATTTCGTGTCTTAGATTTAAATCTTTTATCCATTTTGAGTCAATTGTAAGTGGTAAAAGGTGCTGGTCCAATTTCAGGTTTTATGTGTGGGTATCCATTTCTCCCAGCACCATCTGTTAAATAGATATTCTTTTCCCTACTTATGCTTTTGTTTGGTTTATCAAAGATCGGATGGCAAGCAGAGACTTGTTTCATCCCTCCATTTTCTATTCTGTTCCATATGTCTATGTCTCTATTTTTGTGGCAACACCATGCTGTATTAATGATCACTGTGGACTTGAAATATAACCTAAAGTCTGACAAGAGTGCTGCCTCGGCTTTGTTTTTAATTGCCTTAGCTATACGGGTTTTTTTTTCTGCTTCCATACAAAATGAAGAACTATTTTTTTCATTTCTTCAAAGTATAATGTGGTTTTTTTGGTTTTGTTTTTTTTTTTTGAGACAGAGCCTCAAGCTGTCACCCTGGGTAAAGTGCCATAGCATCACAGATCACAGCAACCTCCAATTCCTAGGCTTAAGCGAGTCTCCTGCCTCCACCTCCCAAGTAGCTGGGACTACAGGCACCTGCCACAACGCCTGGCCATTTTTTGGTTGCAGCCGTCATTGTTGTTTGGTAGGTCCAGGCTGGATTCGAACCTACCAGCTCAGGTGTACGTATCCGGCACCTTAGCCCATTGAGCCACAAGCGCTGAGCCTATAATGTGGTATTTTAATGGGGATTGCATTAAATCTGTAGATTGCCTTGTGTAGTAGAGACATTAACAATGTTGATTCTTTTCTTCCCAGACAAGAGCATGGCATGTTCTTCCATTTGTTAATGTCTTCCGCTATTCCTATTCTGAGGGTGTCATAATTTCTTTGTAGAAATTCTTAACCTCCTTTCTTAGGTATATTCCTAGGTATTTCATTTTCTTCGAAGCTCTGGAAGGGATATAGTGTCCTTGGTTGCTTCTCAACTTGGCTGTTACCAATGTATACAAAGGCTACTGATTTGTGGACATTGATTTTACACCCCGAGACATTACTGTATCTCTTGATCACCTCCAAGATTCTTGTGGCTGAGTCTCTGAGATATTCTAACTATAAGATCATACCAATGGCAAAGAGCAAGAGTCTGACTTTCTCTGCCCCCCATTTGGATGCCCTGAATATTCTTCAGTTGCCTGACTGCACACGCTACAATTTGTAAAACTATGTTGAATAGTAGTGGCAAGAGTGGACATCCTTGTCTGGTTCCAATTCTAAGTGGAAAAGCTTTCACTTTTACCCCATTTAGTATGATACTAGCTGTGGATTTGTCATAGAGCAAACAATCCCATCTATCACTGGGCAAGAGATGTGAACAGAAACTTCTCTGAAGAACACAGATGAGTGGCTAAAGAACACATGAAAAAAATGCTCTTCATCTCTGATCATCAGAGAAATGCAAATCAAAACTACCCTGAGATATCACCTAATCCCCGTGAGAACAGCCCACATCACAAAGTCTCAAAGCCATAGATGCTGGTGTGAATGTGGAGAGAAGAGAACATTTTTACATTGTTAGTGGGACTGAAAACTAATGCAGTCTCTTTGGAAAGAAGTATAGCGAATCCTCAATGAACTAAAAGTAGAACTTCCATTTGATCCTATTACTAGGCATCTATCTAGAAGAAAAAAATCATTTTACCATAAAAACATATGCACTACATTGTTTACCACAGCTCAATTTGCCAAGATGTGGAAACAATCTAAATGCCCATCAAGCCAGGAATGGATTAATAAACTGTAGTATATGTACACCATGGAATACCATTCAGCCACAAAAAAGATAGAGACGCTCCATCTTTTGTATTAACCTGGATGGAGTTGAAACACATTCTTCTTGGTAAAATATCTCAAGAATTGGAAAAGCAAGTATCCAATGTACTTAACACTAATATGAAGCCAGTGAACAAACTAATTCATGCCAACACAAGAGAAAAACTTAATTCAATTCAAGTTGGGGGGACAGGGGAGGAAGGAGAGGAACTGACATGCTCCCACCTAATGGGCACAATGTAAGGGTACATAGCACAACTTCAGTGCAGGAGACAACTACAACAGGTCCTTTACATAACAAATGCAAACATTGTAACCTAATTGTTTGTACCCTAATATTGATGTGAAATTTCAAAAAAAGAAGAAGGAAGGAAGAGAGGGAGGAAGGGAGGGAGGAAGGGAGGGAGGAAGGAAGGGAGGAAGGAAGGAATAAAAAAAAAATGTTAGAAAAACTCTTAGAGATATTGGTGTAAGTGAAAAATTTATGAAGACCCCAAAAGCAATCACAACATAACAAACAATAAATAAATAGGACTCAATCAAATTAAAAAGCTTCTGCACAGCCAAGGACACAATCAAAAGAGCAATAGGAAATTCATGGAATGGGAGAAAATATTCACATGCTATACATCTGATAAAGGACTGATACCCAGAAACTACAAAAAACTCAAGCAAATCAGCAAGAAATAGCCAAACATCCCCATTAAAACTAGGCAAAAGACATGAACGGAAACTTCAAATGAAGATATAGTGGCAAAGAATTTCAGGAAAAAATGCTTGACATCTCTAATCATTAGGGAAATGCAAATCAAAACCATAATAATTTATCATCTAACTCCAAAGAGAACTGTTCCTATTAAAAAGTCCCAAAACAAAAGATGCTGACATAGATACGTAAGGAAAGGAACAACTCTGGTACCCAGTTGGCAGGACTACAGACTAGTGCAACCTCTATGGAAAACTGTATGGCGAGAACTTAAAGAATTTAAAGTAGACCTGCCACTTTATCCAGCACCCAATGCTGGGTATATACCCAAAGGAAAAAGGGTCACTTTCCAAAAGGACCACTTGCAGTTCAATGTTAATAGTAGCGCAATTCAGAATAACAAAAATGTGGAAACAACCCAAGTGCCCACCAGTACATGAATGGATTAATAAAATGTGGTATGTCCATTCTATGGAGTTCTACTCAGCTATTAAAAAAAAAATGGCAATCTATTATCTTTTGTGATAACCTAGATGGAACTATAAACCATTCTTCTAAGTGAAACATCACAAGAATGGAGAAACAAACACATATAGTCAATACCAAGTTGGGATCAACACTTAAGTGCACATATGGAAGTAAATCTCAATGAAAATCAAGCTAGGAGGAGGAGAAAGGAGGGAATGGGTAATTCACAGTGAATACAATGCACAATATCTAGGTGAAGGACACACTTAGCCTCAATCTGTAAGTATATAAAACAAAACGTATATAACCCCAAATATTCTGAAGTTTTAAAAAATAGGAAAAAGATATTTAAAAAGAAAAAAAAGTATTTCAACAGCTAGTCCAAAGACAACTAGATTTGGACATGCAAAAGAATGAAGCATGATGCCTTCTTCAGACCATACACAAAGCATTAACTGTAAATGTACAGCAGACCTACAAAACAGAGCTAAAATTATAAAATAGCTCTCAGAAGAAGAAAACACAGGAGCAAATCTTTGTAACCTTAGCTTAGATAATAGTTTCTTAGATACAGTAACAAGGCACAAGCGACAAAGTAAAATACATAAATTGGATTTCATCAAAATTACAAACTTCTGTGTTTCCAAAGACATCATTAAGAATGTAAAAAATTAACTACACAATAGAGAAAATCATACATCTGATAAATAGAATATATAAAAAATTCTTAAAACTCAATATTAAAAGACAAAACAATTAAAAATAGGTAAAACTCAATTCAATTCAAGTTGGGGGGATGGGGGAAGAAGGTGAGGGATTAACGTGTTCCCACCTAATGGACACAATGTAAGAGTATATGACACAACTCCTACTTTCCCCAAAGAAGATATACAAATGTTCAATAAACATATGAAAAGATGATCAATATCATTAGCCAGTGTAGCAAAGCTACAATGAGATACTACTTTGCACCGATAGGAAGTCTATAATCAAAAAAGATAAATAACAAGTGTTGCAGAGATGATGGCGATACTAGAACCCCTTATTTCCTGCTAGTTGAAATATAAAGTGGTACCGCCACTATGGAAGAGTTTGGCAGTTCCTCAAAAGGTTAAACAGAGCAGAGTTAATGACCCTGAAATTTCAATCCTAGGTATATGTGTATACTCAAAAGAAATGAAAGTATGTCTCCAAAAAATCTTGCACATCAGTGTTTGAAGCAACCTTTTCGTAATAACTACAACATGGAAACAACTCAAATATCTGTAAATTGATGAATGAATAAATAAAATGGGATAATATTCATACAATGGAATATTTGGTAAAAGAAAGAAATAAAGCATTAATATAGGATACAGCATGGATGAACCTTGACAACATTTTACTGAGTGAAAGAAGCCAAACACAAAAGGCCACATGGTATGATTCCATTTTTATGAACTGTCTAAAATTGGCAAAACTATAGGGATAGAAAGTAGACTAGAGGTTGCCCAGAGCTGGAAAATTTAAAGAGAAATGGGGAGTGAATGCTAATAGATATGTTCTAAAATTGATTGTAATGGTGGCTGCACAACTCTGTGAATATACTAAAAAGTACTGAATTGTACAGTTTCAACTGAATTCTTTGACGTGTGAATACAGCTTCAAAAAGTTGTATAAAAATCACTATGGTGGGTGGCGCCTGTGGCTCACTGAGTAGGGCGCCGGCCCCATATACCAAAGGTGGCAGGTTCAAACCCAGCCTCGGCCAAACTGCAAAACAGAAAAATAGCTGGGCATTGTGGCGGGCACCTGTAGTCCCAGCTCCAAGGGAGGCTGAGGCAAGAGAATCGCCTAAGTCCAGGAGTTGGAGGCTGTTGTGAGCTGTGTGACACCACAGCACTCTACAGAGGGCGATAAAGTGAGACTCTGTCTCTACAAAAAAAAAAAAAAAAAAAAATCACTACGATGTAACTTATTACCATCTAAAGGTCAATTATCATAAAGTCCCTAAAATATCTTATTTGTATTTTATAAATTCTGAAAATGATTGTAGAATTTATTTTGCTCTTCAGTTTCCTAGAATTCAGGCAGTAAATTTTTAGAAGAAATGAAGAAATATACCTTTTATTTTCAAGTCTAAATCAGCCATAGCAGAATTCAATTATTTATCAATTCAACTGATATCATCTAAGCCACGTAGAAACACAAGGAGAGGTATTTCCCTAACTTCAGTGATCTCATCTGAACACAAGATAAAAATGACGGTTTACCAAGTACAGAAAAAAAAAATTACAATTTGTACCCAATTAAAAGCTGTCCAGTTTTATAAATTCTCAAATAATTAGGGAGAAAGAAATTATGAAAAAACTCCACTTGATCAAACTTTCCAAAGTAGAAACCAAGACACTAAATGAACCTTAACATCAAACCGGATAATTCCAGGGTTTTTTACATCTTGCATGCAGTAGCTTTAAAAAAAATTAACATACCATATCTTTAGTGGGATGTAGACGTTTACTACGACTATCTTTCTGATATTTCACCTGCAGCTTGGTGGAGAAACACTCTATCTCACTGAACATTTTCAAGAGAACAGTAAGGAACATTTTTGATACCAAAGAAAGGTAGAATATTTTGCTTCCCTAAAAGAAAAAAAAAAACTGCATGTGATATTGTGGTTCATATTATTCTGTAGCTTAGAATAAAAATCATTTCTGGAGTCCAAGTGTATCTTGACAACAATTTTTTCTTCTTTTATCAAGAATTTCAAAATGATTGTGAAAAGTGCTGAAGACTAAAAAGAGAAACAGATTCTGACAGTTTCTAAGAAACATTACATCCTATCATAAGGAGTTACTTATGTACACTAATATTCTAACTTAAGATACATAAAAAATAACTTAATATATGGAACATCTCTTCATGGAATAAAAAAATTTTTTAAACAATTGAACAGTAAATTTAGAGGAGGTCTAAGTATTAAACTGGCAGATATTATGTATAATAAATACTTTAGGTATTAAGAAAATGATATGCCACAGATAATTTTTCCATAGATATCAAGTGAGGTATATATAAAAGTATTTGTTGCAGTAAGATTTGCAAAAGCAAAGGGAAAGAAAACTGGAAATTTCTGAAATATACAACAAAAGAAACTAAACAAAGTTGCTGGATTTGATTGTAGCTGAATAATTCTCATGGTTGCCACCCAAATCATATTCTATGTGAATCTGTTCACTGCCCAACTTCCACAACCATAGATGGTAAACCTATTCATGGTAAACCTATTCGTGGTATTCCTTCATTTAGTGGAATAACAAACACTCAGTCCTAACAAAAATTAAGAATTTTCTGTATATTGATATGGAACTATCTTTAAGAACTATTAATTGAATAAAGTAAGATGCAGAAATTAATATGTTAACTATGTATTAAGAGGAGGAAGAATAATACTCATTCTAAATACATAAAATACTTCTGTAATAGAAAAATACTTAGTGACTAGAATACCGGAGAGGGAGACTTGTCATTGTATATACCTTTTTATACCATACATTTGAATTTTCTTCTAAGTGACATTATTGATACTACCTATCCAAAAAATAAATTAAAGAATTTTTGAATAGAAAAAGGTAAAACTAATGAAAACTGGAATTGCTCAGAAAACTTCTTAGAAATGGCAAGATAAGAGTCAGGACTGGCTTTATGACCATGATTTAGATTATAAAAGGGCAAATAAATTTCAGGAAGTAGGAACAACATAGGACCCCCTCCTCCCAAAAGTTAAAATGAGATTAATAAAAAAGAAGTGTCTCCAAAATAAAGCTACATGTAGCAAATAGTGAGAGACTGCATACCAGTTTATCTCCCACTATTCCTCTGCTCAGGAAACTAATAAAGCTCAAATTCCTTGAATTAATTAATTTTAATTAATTCAGAAAACCAAGGTCATGAATGTGATAACTTTAAAAGATATTTGCTATCACTAGTTGTACAAGTATGTTTGATTTGTGACAATTCATCAAATATGATTAATAAACTTCTCTGTATGTATATTATACAATATACAATAAAAAGAAAGACATACAGAATAGATTTTTATCTGACAGCTGGATATACAGCTTAAAGAGAAAAAAAGGTTAAAAGAGACAAGAAGCCACTATAGCAATGTAACTTGAGAAACGAGGACCTATAATTGAGTGTCAGTGAGAATTAAAATGGAAGATTCTTGACCTAGTGAAAGGATTTAGGGAACAAAATAGAGGCAATCCAATGAAAACTTTAAGGCTTCAGGAAGAACAGTGACAATATCAAGAGAAATGGAAGAATGAGAATATATCTATGGAGCTACTTTAAGGAAGATACATTCACTTCACCTGGAAATAAACCTTTAGGTAAAATATTAAGGCTAAGAATTCAAATTTAAGAGTGAATTGCTTGAAGGTGATAGGTGAAACTAACAGACTGAATGTTAACAGAAAAGTAGAGTTGAGGACAAAACCACAACCAAAAGAGGAAGTAGATAAAATGTCTCTCCTCAAAAGCAGAATCTTGGCTCGGCACCTGTGGCTCAATGGGCTAAGGCGCCAGCCACGCACACCTGAGCTGGCAGGTTCGAATCCAGCCCAGCCCGCCAAAACAATGACGGCTGCAACCAAAAAAAATGGCGGGGTGTTGTGGCAAGCGCCTGTAGTCCCAGCTACTTGGGAGGCAGAGGCAGGAGACTCGCTTCAGCCCAGGAATTGGAGGTTGCTGTGAGTTATGATGCTACAGCACTCTATCCAGGGTGACAGCTTGAGGCTCTGTCTCAAAAAAAAAAAAAAAAAAGCAGAATCTTTTGCTGCATGAAAGCACACATGAACAGAATGAAAACACAAGCCACACCTTCTGGTTTCTGACGGCCATATAAGAAATTTAAGTTTTACCTCCAGGAACTCAATCTGATTCTCATAGTAAAACATGGATAAAAATACCCTCATATTTCTGACACGAGGAGAAACACAGCCTTCTGTTCTTAACAAGGTCTTCCCTCAAGAGAAATATTTGAATAAAGACTAACCAATTGAGGTTTTATTAGGACCTAACTGACCTGAAGGAACAGAAATACCCAAATGTAGCCTAATCTAGCCAGCCTGTCACACCTGGGGGCGAGGGGGCTGAGAGACATCACTTGTGAAGTGGAATACTGTACAGCCATTAAAAATAGAGAAATCATGTCTTTTGCAGAATACAGATGGACCTAGAAACCATTATCTTAAATGAAACGACTCCAATCAAACACTACACTTTCTCACTTATAAATGGGAGCTAAACAATGTGTAGACAGGGAAATAGAGTGTGGCATAATAGTCACTGGCAACTCAGAAGGAGGAGAGAGAGAATAAAAAATTATTAGTATACAGTGTACACTATTTGGGCAATACTCATACTAAATGCCAAGACTTCACCACTATACAATACATCCATGTAACAAAACTGCACTCGCACCCCTTAAACTTACATACAGACATACAGACACAAATAAATGAGACAATATTTTAAGAAGTTTGAGTATTTTTCAAAATAACGTTATTCTGAAAAGCATTAAAAGCACTAGTCTTTTAGATGAAACCAGACTAACAGAATTACAGAAACTGGGTTTTGGGAGACCCATTATAATATTTTATTGGCTTTTCTATAGGTTTGATAATTCCAATAAAGAACGTCAGGCTGGGCACAGTAGCTGACACCCATAATCCTAGCACTCTGGGATACCAAGACAGGTGGATTGCTTCAACTGCCTGAGCAAGAGCCAGACCCTGACTGTAGTAAAAATAGAAAAACTAGCCAGGCACTGTGGTGGGTACCTGTAGCCCCTGCTACTTGGGAGGCTGAGACGAGAGGATCACTAGAGCCCAAGGATGTGTGAGGTTTCTGTGAGCTATGACACCATGGCGATCTATCCAGTTCAACAGAGACTCTGTCTCAAAAAAAAAAATGAAAGAAAGAAAAAAAATGCTAAAAAGAAACCCTGGATAACATTAGAATTTTCACTGCTCTAAAAATGTAAAATTGACTTTTATTTAATAAGTGTTTAGATGGAGGAGGGCAGAGATGGCCGACTGGAAGCAGCTTCCGAAAGAGGCTCCTGTCCAAAAGGAAAGATAACCTCCAGAAACTGCCCTATTGAGCTTAAGACTAGGTGCCCAGCTGAGAGACAAGTGATAATTGCAGGTCACCTCTGCTGAGGCAAGCTGCGACTCCAAGAAACCAAGCTTCAGGCTGAAAAACTGAACTAAAATTTTCTGCCATTCTGAACTCCAGGACATCCTTCTCCCCTTACCTGAAGCACCAGAAGCCTGACCTCTGCTGAAACTGAGGGAGGAAGACTTAAGCAGCGCCCACCGTCCCTATCTGGCGGACCAGGTGGCCCGCCAGATAAGAGACTCCGGGGCCCCACAGAGCCCCCTGCCAGACCCCAGGCAAAGGACTCAGTCTGGAACGCAGGGCTCGGAGCCCACCACACGGAAGAGCCAGGAATTCTGCCAGCACCCCCATGCGGCTCCAATCCATACCCCACCGGGCCTCAGCCCGCCAAACACAGCGGCCAGGAACTCAGCCGGGAACCCCACAAGACCCCAATTGGCACCCCGCTGGGCCTTGGGCCACTGCCAGCAGTGGCCAAGGACTCCGCCAGGACTGAGCGCAGATCCAATCTGCTCACCACCCGCCCTCGGCCCTCTGCCATCTATGGCCAGGGATTCTGCTGGGACCCACGCCTGGCTCCGATCCGTGCCCCACCGGGCCTTGGCCCACCGCTTGCCATGGCCAGGGACTCCACTGGGACTCCACACGGCCGGATTGGTACTCCGCCATCTACCTAGGCAAGAGACCCCGCCAGGAACCCCGCGCAGCTCTGATCCACGCTCCGCTGGCACTCAGTCCTCCACTTGTAGCTGCCAGGGACTCCACCGGGCCTCAGCTTGTAGCCTGCCATGGCCTGAGACTCCGCCAGGACCCAGCGCGGCCACAGTTGACGCGCCATCGCCTCGGCCAAGGCCCCGCCAGGACCCCCGCAAGGCTCTGATCCGCACTCCGCTGGGACTCACCCCTCCACTTGCAGCAGCCAGAGACCTGGCAGGGCCTCAACTCGCAGCCTGCTGTGGCCAGGGACTCCACCAGGAACTTGCAGGCCTCCGCCAGCCTACCCAGGCCAGGAACTCCAGAGCCACATAACCTGCATCCTCCCCTACCCTCTCTGCCTCCGCACCAACTCCGCTTGTCTGCCCAGGGACTCAGAGGCCTCGCAACCCGTGCCCTCCCTCAAGAGCTTTCCTCCCAGTCAGAGACTATTAGAGATGTGGGCTCCTTTGGCAAAGGACACCCGGTGGGGGCACTCCCAGAACCACATGCATCATCCCACACCCTGCTGCTTGATCCAAGCGTGCCACACTCAGGAACTGCTCCCACAGCCAGAACTCCCTGCTGGGGCAGTCCCAGAGGAGCTACACAAGGTCACACCCTACAAAGATCCAGCAACAACAGTATCATCCTGCTGGGGTCTGATCTGGGAGAGACACCTCCCCAACTCTGAGGACAGTCACAGGCAACAGTGAAAAATAATCATGAAAAATCAACAGAAAAACTCTGGCAATATGAATAATCAGAGCAGATCCACTCCCCTAAGGAATGACAAGGTAGATACAGCATAAGATCCCTTGCATAAGCAAATGGTTGAGATGTCAGAAATCAAATTCAGAGTCTGGATGGCAAATAAGATCAGCGGAATGGAGGAAAAGATGGAATTAGAATTTCAAGCGGTACTCCAAAAGATGACCCAAAAGATGTCTCAAGAATTCAATGAATTCAAAGACAAAATGACCAAAGATTTTGACACATTGAGATAAGATGTTGCAGCCCTCAAAGATCTGAGAAATACAGTAGAATCCCTCAGTAACAGAATGAAGCAAGCAGAAGAAAGGATTTCTGACATGGAAAACAAAGCTTTCAAACACTCCCAAACTTCCAAAGAGGAAGAGAAATGGAAGGCAAAAACAGATCATTCTCTCAGACACCTCTGGGATAACTCAAAGAAAATCAATATTCGCCTTATAGGGATACCTAAAAACAATGAAGTGGCATCACAAGGCACAGAGTCTCTTCTTTATGAGATTATGAAAGAGAACTGTCCAGACATGCCAAGAGATTCTGAAATTCAGATAGCAGACAGTTTCAGAACCCCAGCAAGAATCTACCCGAACAAGACATCACCCAGGCACATCATAATTAACTTCACTAAACTTAAGATGAAGGAGAAAATTCTGAAGCAGCCAGACGTAAGAAATCCATTACCTACAAGGAGAAGAATATTAGTAACTGCAGATCTCTCTGATCAAACCTTTCAAGCTAGAAGATAATGGTCATCAACTTTTAATCTCCTAAAACAAAATAACTTTCAACACAGGATCCTGTACCCAGACAAACTGAGTTGCATCTATGATTCAGAAATTAAATACTTTAATGGAATCCACATGTTGAAAAAATTTGCTATACAGCTCGTCAGGATATTCTCAGACCTATCCTCCATAATGACCAGTGCACTCCTCCACCACAAAAGTAAACTCACCCAGAAACTTTTCATCAAATTTCAATTTGACAGTGATGAAAGGATTAAAAATGTCCACTGGACCTTCTAAAGAATTATCATTATTTTCAATTAATGTGAAAGGTTTTAATTATCCTCTAAACAGGCATAGATTGGCTGACTGGATACAAAAACTCAGGCCACATATATGCTGCATACAAGAATCTTATCTTACCCTAAAAGATAAATTTAGACTCAAGGTAAAAGGATGGTCATCTATATTCCAGGCAAATGGAAAACAGAAAAAAGCAGGTGTTGCAATGTTATTCACAGATACAATAGGCTTTAAACCAACCAAAGTAAGGAAGGATAAAGACAGACAATTCATATTTGGTAAAGGTAATACTCAATATGATGAGATATCAATTATTAATATTTTTGCACAAAACAAGAATGCACCTCAATTTATATGAAACACTCTAATAGACATGAGTAACTTGATTTCCTCCAGCTCCATAGTAGTTGGAGATTTTAATACTCCTTTAGCAGTGTTGGTTAGATCCTCCAAAAAGAAGCTAAGTAAAGAAATTTTAGATTAAACTTAACCATTCAACAACTAGATTTAACAGACATCTACAGAACATTTCATCCTAATAAAACTAAATACATAATCTTCTCATCAGCCCATGGAACATACTCCAAAATCAATCACACCTTAGGTCACAGCCTAACCTCAGCAAATTTAAAAAAATAGAAATTATTCCTTGCATCTTCTCAGACCATCATGGAATAAAAGTTGAACTCAAAAACAACAGGAATCTGCATACTCATACAAAAACATGGAAGCTAAACAACCTTATGGTGAAGGATAGATGGGTCATAGACGAGATTAAGAAGGAGATTATCAAATTTTTGAAACAAAATGACAATGAAGACACGAATTATCTGAACCTCTGGAATACTGCAAAGGCAGTCCTAAGAAGGAAATTTATAGCACTGCAAGCCTTCCTCAAGAAAACAGAAAGAGAGGAAGTTAACAACTAAATGGGACATCTCAAGCAATTGGCAAAGGAAGAATATTCCAATCCCAAACCCAGCAGAAGAAAGGAAATAACCAAAATAAGAACAGAATTAAATGAAATTGAAAACTGAAGAAGTATACAACAGATCAATAAATCAAAAAGTTGGTTTTTTGAAAAGGTCAATAAAATAGATAAACCTTTGGCTAACCTAGCCAGGAAAAAAAGAGTAAAATCTCTAAAATCAACAATCAGAAATGGTAAGACAAAATAACAATAGACACCTCAGAAATTAAAAAAATCCTTAACGAATTTTACAAGAAACATTACTTTCAGAAATATGAAAATCTGAAAGAAATTGACCAATACTTGGAAGCACAACACCTACCAAGACTTAGTCAGAAAGTAGTGGATATGTTGAACAGGCCTCTATCAAGTTCTGAAATAGCATAAACTATAAAAAATCTCCCTAAAAAGAAAAGCCCAGGACCAGATGACTTCACATCAGAATTCTACCAAATCTTTAAAGAAGAACTAGTACCTTACTAAACCTTGCCCAAATATAGGAAAAGAAAGAATACTACCTAACACATTCTATGAAGCAAACACCACCTTGATACCTAAGCCAGGGAGAGACCCAACAAGAAAAGAAAACTATAGACCAATATCACTAATGAATATTGATGAAAAAATATTTAACAAGATACTAACAAACAGAATCCAACAACACATCAAACAAATTATACACCATGACCAAGTGGGCTTTATCCCAGGGTCTCAAGGCTGGTTCAATATACGTAAAT
>CAUYON010008423.1:0-21655 GCA_963573935.1 Arctocebus calabarensis | reverse complement strand
GTAGTCCCAGCTACTTGGGAGGCGGAGGCAGGAGACTCGCTTGAGCCCAGGAATTGGAGGTTGCTGTGAGCTGCAATGCCACGGCACTCTATCCAGGGTGACAGCTTGAGGCTCTGTCTCAAAAAAAAAAAAAAAAAAACACATAATTAAGCTCAGCAATAATTAAATACACATTAAAATAGGAAGATGAGTTTTTCTCTATCAAATTTTCAAAAAGAAGTCTAGGTGCCGTGGTTCATGCCTGTAATCCTGGCACTCTGGGATGCTGAGGCAGGAGGATCACTTGAGGCTAGGAGTTCAAGACCAGCTCAAGCAACATAAAAAGACCCCCTACCCCACCCCCCACCGTCTCTACAAAAAATAGAAAAATCACCTGGATTCCCAAGTTACCTGGGAATCTGAGGCAGGAGGACTGCTTGATCCCACCTCAGAAGTGTGAGGCTGTAGTGAGCTAAGACGACACCATTGCACTCTAGCCTGAGCAATGGGGCAAGACTCACTCACAAAACAAAAGAAAAGAATGGCCAAAAATAAAATCTATTTGGGAAAATAATACTCAGTGTTGAGGATGCATCAAAATTCAAACTGTGTATCTGCTTTATCCAATCTGTTCCTCTCCTAAAAATTTATTCTATAAAATTATTTGGAGAAGTTGGAAATATACATATATGGATTTTTAGTAGCACTTTTGAGACACTAACCAAATTTTGGATATGAAATAATTTTTTAAGATGTAATGGATTGTTAGCTCTAACTTTCATATTTAGAGACACATACTGAAGAATCTATATAGACAGATAGGATAACAAGCATCTGCTTTAAAATAATTTAGCAGCAAGGAGGAGTGTATATATAGGCCATGAATTTGTTAGAAGTCCTACGACTAAAAAGTGTACTTTCTGCCAAAAATGGAGGCTAAGATAGTACAGACTATTAATTCTCAAAAAATATAAACATTAGTAAAAAGACGCAGCTGTCTCAAATAGTGTTCAAATGACTAATGAAAATTATCAAGAAAAGAAAAATTATGGGGTGGTGCCTGTGGCTCAAGGAGTAGGGCGCTGGCCCCATATACCAGGGGTGGCGGGTTCAAGCCTGGCCCCGGCCAAAACTGGAAAAAAGTGTAGTAACCAACCCAGCAAGAAGACTCCTAAGGCCCCTAACTATTTCAGCCTTAGTCCCCGTCCATCTCAAACCCCCCTTTTTGGTTTAATTCGGAGAATAGGTTTCTGACAAGGAAGTTCTCCGAGTTCCCTGACTCCCTAGCAATGGTAGCAATGTCTAAACACAATGATGAGAAACTTACCTCAAACCCCCCTCCCCAGCCAGCTAAACAATAGTAGAAGCTCACTCAAGCAAAATTTCCCAGGTAACTGAGTTTACCAAGCTACTGGGGTTTCCAAGTTGTCCCCCTGAGCTGCCACGCAGCTACCCCCTGAGCCAACTACCTGACTGTAACCCCGCCCTGTACCCAGCCACGTTCCACTTTTGTACATGCTTGCTTTGCCACATCAACACAAAAAGGGTATAAAAGGCTGCCTTCATTTCTTTTCAAGGCAGTCTGCCTGTGCAGGTGTAAATAAATCATCACCATCTGATCTGAACCTAAAGTGAGGTCCGTGTATTCTTATGGGTGGTGTAAGTTACAACAAAAGAAAGAAAAATTATGACTTGAGCATTGAGCTATTTCCAGGCAAAATCATTCACCCTAGAAAACAAAACAAAAACAAAGGGAAAAAAAAGCCTCATGGAAAGTAACAGCGATCTCTATTCCTGTAATTATTTGGCTTTAGGTAAAACGAAATAAAACCACTAACACAAAAAAGCCTGAGAAGACCAGCAGAAATTTGCATATTGAGCTACAGGGTTAAATGATGTAAATTTTTTTTTTATACCTAAAGTTTTAAAATAAAACAAATGTGTTAGTAAAACTATAGCATCACTATTGTCTACCAACTCCAGTATCCATCAGGCATAATTTTATAATAAGACTTTTTAAAAAGCACTAAAGTAGGCTATTGTACCCACTGGGGGAGGAGGGAGAAATCTTGGTTTAATTAAAGCTACCATGTTGAGATCAGGATATTTAGCATAACAAGGAATCCATACTGATTTAATCTTTCAAGGTCTACTAGCATAAAGATTTTTTTTTCCAACTTTTTAAAGGTAGGTGGAAAGTCAGTTTTGTAACCCTGACTCCTCCAGGAAGAGAGTGACAAGGAAACCTGACTTCCCCAGCAAGATAAAAAAACTGATTAGGAAGTGATTATCCTAAAAAGCATGACCAGCAGGGCAAGTTAAAACAATAGTCCTGGAAAAGATTCAACTGTCTGTTCCAGACAATAAGCAATTCATTTAAAAGGGAATGAGCAACTGGAAGACACAGATTTTCATTCAACTTCAGAACGAAATATTTTCTTCTGTATTAGGGCTCTCCAGAGAAACGGAACCAGTAGGATATATACACGTAAGAGATTTATTATAGGAATTGCTCAAGCGATTTTGAAAGCCAAGAAGTCCCCCAGTCTGCCATCTGTAAGCTGGAGAACCAGGAAGGCCTGTGGTGTCACTCAGCTCAAGTCCAGGAAAGTGGATGGTGTAAGTCCCAGTCCAAGTCCCAAGGCTGAAAACTGGGAGGCTGATGGTTTAAGTACCAGTCTGAGTTTGAAGACCTGAGAACCAAGTACTGATGTCCTAGTGCAAAGGATGGATATGTCCAGGCTTAAACAAAGACAGCAAATTCATCCTTCCTTTCCTTTTTCTTCTATCCTGACCCTCCATGGTTTGGATGGTACTGATTCAAAAGTTCATCTCTTCCAGAAACACCCTTAGGGACACACCCAGAAATAATACATTACCAGCTATCTGGGTGTCCCTTCCCAGTCAAGTTGCCAAAATCAACTACCGCATCTTCCTGCTCACAACCTCCCTTCTAGGGACCCCTGCCCCTACGTACTTCTGTACACGGCTCACCACCCTAGTGACACACAGACAGGGCATTTCACCAATGATCCACATATAGCAATCATGTTTATTTTTATTAGTATTACATAGGGAATATATGAATCTATCCCCCCTTATTTAAGTTCAAATACCACAGTAAAGCTAAACCTCCCTTTAACCACTCTCCCTCCCCTACTCTATGGAAATTCTTCAAATCTGATCCACACCCCGCTGTGTTAGTTCTCTCACAGAAGAACCGCAGAGATGGAGAGTTCTGGTTACCATTCTTGGCTTTAGTCCTTTTAATTTTACTTGAAAGCTTAAAAATGACTTATGTTCATAGCATGCAACCATATTAACCTTGTAGATTCTATTTGCACTGCTCTTTTGGGTACATTCCAATTTATCTCTCTATAAACATTCATAAGATGAACAAAGGTAAAAATGAAGAGACACTGCATTTGCTAATGATTCTCGTGTATTCATCTCCTTTAGTATGCCCCAATACTGCAGACTATATTCCTGAGGACAGAGTTACCTCTCGCAAGTCCACTTCTCTGGAGCATCCACAGAGCTGGGAAATGACCTGACAAGACAGGAAGCAAGCAGCTGCTGTAACACACAGTCATGCAACAATGACTCCAGGAGCCAGCATAGGAGGATTTATAAATGATTTTCTTTATTTTACCACCTCCCCTGCAGAGATGGGGTCTTGCTGTGTTGTCCAGGCTAGGGAGTGGCTATTCACAGGTGTGATCCCACTACTCATCTGCATGGAAGTTTTGACCTGCAATATTTCCAGCCTAGGCTGGTTTACCCCTCTCCTTACACAACCTGGTGGGCCCCTGCTCCCAGGAGGTCACCATACTGATGCCCACTTTGGATGTGCACACCCAATGGGCAGAGTGCACTACAGCCAGAAGTCCTAGGCTCAAGTGACCCTTGCACTTCAGTCTCCCCACTAGCTGGAACTACACACAACTGCCACCACACCCAGTGAGAATTTTAAATTACATACATATAGCAACAAATACTAACCCAAAGACAGAGGTGGATTCTACAAAGTCTGTAACATAATATTCACATATAAATATGTTCCTTGAAGGACGAATGTAGATTATGCTCAAAGAGGCACTAAAGAATCTACATTTGCATCAGCTATACCAGAGGATGGAGATGTGTTAGTAAAGAAGGAAAAACAATCTGGAAAGGGAATTATAGTCTGCTCACCTTTCCTTTCATTTTTGTTAAGCTAGCAAACAAGAATACTCACAAGTTTCTTTGTCATTTGAAATTGACAGACTAAACTGAAAAACATAAGCCACAATGACTCACTGCTCTTTATATATTTTGAGGTTATGCTTAGGTGCATACAAATTTTAAGTTGTTAGATCTGTCTGGTGGCTTGAACATTTTGTAATTTTTGAAATGTTTCTCTATATACTTCTCACCTTCAAGCCTACTTTGATATCAGCATAGCTACATCAGTTGCCATGAGGTTAAAGTTTGTGTGATTTTTTTTCCTCCTCTTTTATTTTCAATCTCTCTGTATTCGTGCATCTAAGGGGTAGTCTTTGAAAGCCGCCTGTAGATGGATTTTACTGGTTTCCCGGTATGAAAATCTTCGCTTTTAATTGAAGCATTAATTCTATTCAAATGTAATTACTGATATATTTAGGAGTCAACCTGCTACCTAATCTTATTATATGTCCTATCTGGTCCACATACATCTTTTCTTGCTTTCATCTGGATTAAGTTTTAAAATCACTATTCCATTTCTCCGCTTTGTTAGCTTTTCCCAATCTTATATTATTCTGTTAGTGTGTATATTGTAGTGGGTGACAGCATGAACCCTAACTCATCAAAGGCTAACGTAAACCTTACTTTTACCAACTCCTGGACAGTGGAAGGAACATAGAAAACCAACCCTTCTAATTCTTTAATGTTATTATTGTTGTATATTTTAAAACTACATTAAATTTAAACCCCATATGAAGCAAAGTTCACTTAAATTTACCAACTTCTTCCCCCTTTCCGTTGCTCTTCATTCCTTCCTTCATCTTTATGTTCCCATCTGGAGTCACTTCCCTTTGGCCTGAGGAACTCTCTTCAGTATTCCTTTTAACGCAGAGACTGTTGGTGACAAATCCTCTCAGTTTTTATCTCAAAATGTCTTAAAAAAAAAAAAAAAAACAAAAACAAAAATCAAACTGTCTTTGAAGGTATAAAATTCTAGGCAGGCACTCTGAAGACGTCATTCCATTATCTTCCGGCTTCCATTATTTCTATCCAGGCTTACTACTTGTCTTTGAATTTAATGTGTATGTTTTCTTCGGCTGCTTTTAAGATGTCCCCTTCATATTCACTTTTCATCAGTTATACTACAAGGTACCCCAGTGTGGTTTTCTTTATATTTTTCCCCCTTGGAATTCAAAGTACCCCAATACGTAGTTTGTATTTATAATTATAGTTGATTTTGGAAAATTCTCAGCCATTACCCCAAATACTGCTAGTCTGTTGCTCTCATAGTTTTGTTGACCTTTTTTGAAGCATGAGAAGTGTCTTTAAATGACCCCGTGATGGTTAATTTTGTGTGTCAACTTGACTGGGCTAACGCTAGACAGAACATTGTCTCTGGGTTTGCATGAGGGTGTTTCCAGAGAGAAGAGAAGGTAAACTGAGTCAAGACTGCCCTTGCCAACATGGACAGAGATCATCCTATCTACAGAGGGCCAGAACAGAACACTCAGATATTAGCACTCCTGGTTCTCAGGCCTTCAGATTCAGACCGGGAATACAGTAACAGCTCCCCTAGTTCTCAGGCTTTGGGGTTTAAACTGGAAGTATGCCATCAGTTTTCCTGGTTTTTCCACTTACAGATGGCAGATCCTGAGACCTTTTAGCCTCCATAATCACATGATCGAAATCCCTATAAAAAAATCTCTTTATATAATAATCTCTCTATATTAAATCTCTCTATATACACACACTTACACACTATTGCTATACACAGTAACCTTGAAACACTGTCAGGGTTAAGGGTTGCCCCACCCTTGAAGTCGAAAATCCAGGCATAACTTTTGTTTCCCCCAAAACGACTAACAGCCTACTGTTGGCCAGAGGCTGTACTGATAGCATAAATGGTCAGCAGACACACACTATTTTGTGTTATACGTATTTCATGCTATAGTCTTACAATAAACTGACAATAAACTAAGTAAAGTATTGTAAGTAAAGTCTTACAATAAAGAAAAAATGAAACGTTACTAATAAAATCACAAGGAAGAGAAAATGTCCTGGCTATGCACTAGGTGGAAGTGAGTCCTCACAAAGGTCTCCAACCTCACCGTCTTCACATTGAGTAGGCAGAGGGAAAAGAGGAGGGGTTGGCCTTGCTGTCTTAGAGCCGCAGATGTAGAAGAAAATTCATGCATAAGTGGACCCACACCGTTCAAAGCCATGTTATTCAAGGCTCAGCTGTACAGACACACACCTGGCTCTGAAGAGCTCTGACTAATACAGATTTTGGCATCAAGCAGTGGGAGTATTGCTGTAACAAACACCTCAAGAGCGGAAACAGCTTTGGAAGTAGCTGAAAAGAGATTGGAAGTACATGATAGAAAAGGCCTCTATTATCCATAGCGACAATTCTGACGAGGGCTCAGAAAAATGAGAAGAAAGCTATAGAGAAAGCTTCAATCAGTCTTCCCAGAGAATAACTCGGTAATTCAGTACAGAATGTTAGGAATATGGACAGTGAAAGCCAGTCTGATGAAAATAAGGTAAATCTCACTGGACAAAAGGAGAAAAGGCAGTTCTTATTATAAAGTGGCAAAACTGGAAGGATGTTTCTATTCCAGCATTTTGTGGAAAGTAGAAGAGTGATAAAATTGGACCAGGCATGACGCCTGTAATCCTAGCATTCCGGGAGGCTGAGGCAGGTGGATTGCTTGACCTCAGAAGTTTGAGATCAGCCTGAGCAAAAGTGAGACTCTGTCTCTATTAAAAATAGAAACACTAGGCTTGGCGCCTGTGATCAGCAGGCTAAGGCGCCAGCCACATACACCTGAGCTGGTGGGTTCAAATCCAGCCCAGGCCCGCCAAACAACAATGACGGCAACAACCAAAAAATGGCCAGGTGTTGTGGCGGGCGCCTATAGCTACTTGGGAGGCGGAGGCAGGAGACTCACTTGAGCCCAGGAATTGGAGGTTGCTGTGAGCTATGAGGCCAAGGCACTCTATCCAGGGTGACAGTTTGAAGCTCTGTCTCAAAAAAAAAAAAAAAAAAAATAGAAACACTAGGCTCGGCGCCTGTGGCTCAACGGGCTAAGGTGCCAGCCACATACACCTGAGCTGGTGGGTTCGAATCCAGCCCGGGCCCACCAAACAACAATGACGGTGGCAACCAAAAAAAAAAAAAAATGTCCGGCATTGTGGCGGGCACCTGTAGTCACAGCTTCTTGGGAGGCGGAGGCAGGAGACTCGCTTAAGCCCAGGAATTGGAGGTTGCTGTGAGCTGTGATGCCACAGCACTCTACCCAGGGTGACAGCTTGAGGCTCTGTCTCAAAAAAAAATAGAAATACTATGGTGGCACCCATAGCTCACTCAGTAGGGTGCCGGCCACATACACCGAGACAGGTGTGTTCAAACCCGGCCCAGTCCAGCTAAAACAACAATGACAACTGCAACCAAAAAAATAACCAGGTGCCTATAGTCCCAGCTATTTGGGAGGCTGAGGCAAGAGAATCGCTGAAGCCCAAGAGTTGGAGATTGCTGTGAGCTGTGACACTACAGCACTCTACCCAGGGTGACAGCTTTAGATTCTGTCTTAAAAAGAAAAAAGAAAGAAACACTAGCTAGGTGTTGTGGTAATTACCTTTAGTCTCAGCTCCTTGGGAAGCTGAGGCAATAGGATCTGTTGAGCCCAAAAGTTTGAGGTTGCTGTAAGCTATGATGATGCCCAAGGCAACAGAGTGAGACTTTGACACAGAAAAAAAAAAAATGTGATAAAATTGGATATTTAGCTGAAGCTATTTATAAGCAAAATGTCAAAGGTGCAGTTTGGCTGGCTCCTCCTGACTGATTACAGTAAAATGTGAAAAGAGAGCTATAACTTAAAGACAGAACTGTTAGGCAAAAAGGAAGCAGAACTTAAAGATTTGAAAAATTCTATCCATACTTAAAAACATGAGAAAGCGTATTTAGGGGAGAGCACTGTGGGTGTGGACAAGTTCCCCCTTCAATAAAGAGATCAGTATGGGTGGGGACCCCAGACTTCATGGGCCACCCTAGTAGAACTGCCAGTCTGAGCTGAAAGGGAAGCAGTGGGGAGAATGACTGACAGCTGTCAGGCTTGGATTTTCTAGGACAAGACCACACAACTAGTGGCCAAGATTGTGCACTATTCTTCAAGATAAAGGAAGAACGACACGCCAAAGGTGAATGAGAGATAAGCAAGGCTACCTCCTTGGCTTAAAAGGAGGAACAGTTCCTTGTATTCAAGAGGTAAGATGGCCTTTGCCCAAAGCTATGGGGACAGAGCCACCCAACAGAGCAACTCTTCCTCGCAATTCTTGCTGGATAAAGCTGTGGAGGCAGGACCCCCACCTGAGTGGGTTTGGAATGGACTTGGGCAAGCAGAACAGTGACCCTCAAAAGATTATTCTTAGGTAGGATGTAGCTGGGCTCTGTTACCCCTTTTATCTTTCCTATTTCTCTTTTTAGAAATGGAAATGTCTACCTATTCCTGTCCCACCACTGTAGTTTGGAAATACAGGCTGACAGATGAAGAATAATTTGTCTCAGGATAAATCATACCTTGAGTCTCCCCCATATCTGTTTTAGATGATATTCAGATGTGACTTTGGATTTTAGACTTTAGAGCTCATCTAGAACAAGTTAAGACTTTGGGGGCTGTTGGGATATAGGCTGTAATTAATATATCTGGCATATGAGGACATATTTAATAAACTGGGAGGGGTAGGGGCAGAATACTATAGGCTAAATGTTTATGTACTTCTACAATTCATATAGTCAAGTCTCAGTATCTGTGGGGACTGATATCAGGTCCTTCCATCCCCCACAGATACCAAAATCCAGAAATGTTCAGTCCCATATATAAAATAGCATAGTGTTTGCATATAACCTACACATATCCTCCTGTATACTAAATCATCTCTAGGTTACTTACACAATACTAACATAATACTTATACATTGTAAATGTTATATTGTTGTTAAATTGGTTTTTTTCATTTGTATTATTTATTTTTGTATTGACTGTATTGTTGTATTGTTATTTAGGTAGGGTTTCCTGAATATTTTTGATTTTTGCTCTAAGGTTGGTTGAATCTGTTTATGAGACACACACGACTAACTGCATATTGAAGTCCTAACTCTCAATGGGGATGGTAGTAATACAAGGTAGGACTGTGGTGTTAGGTTATGAGGGATCCACCCTCATGAATGGCGTTAGTGCCCTTATAAAAGAGACCAGTAGAGCTTCCTCTCTCCTCTGCCATGTGAGGACTCAGGGAGAAGAGGTATCCATGAACCACAAAGCAGGCCTTCAGCTGAATCTGCTGGAGCTCTGGTCTTGGACCGCCCAGCCCCCAGACCTGAAGCCACCCAGCCTGCGGTGGTCTATTACAGCAGCCCAAATAAAACAGAAATATTACATATAGTTGCTCCCTAAACAACAGAGTTTGAATTGCATGGGTCCACTTATAGTCAGATTTTTTTCAACCAAATATAGATTGAAAATACAGGATTGTAAGGATTTGAAACCCACACATACAGAGAACTGACTTTTTCTGCACATGGTTCCCCAGGGCTGACTGCGGGACTTGAACATGTACAGATTTCCGTATACGCAGGTGATCCTGGAATTAATCCCTCCCCAACCTTATATACCAATGGACCACTCTGCTATATATATTAGCATGCTATAGATTCTAAGAGACTCTTAGAATTGGTCAAATATTTTAAATAGCTTATCCCAAGGCAAATAACATCCCAACTTGAAAGATTTGGCCTTATTTATAAACCTTTGGTAAGAATTTTTTTTTCTTTTGAGACACAGTCTTACTCTGTCATCCTTAGTAAAGTTCCTTGGCATCATCATAGCTCACAGCAACCTCAAACTCTTGAACTCAAGAGAGCCTCTTGCCTGCCTCAGCCTCCTGAGTAGCTGGGTCTACAGATGTCCACAACAATGCCCAGCTAGTTTTTCTATTTTTAGTAGAGATGGGATCTCACTCTTGCTCAGGCTGGTCTCAAACTCCTAACCCCAAGCAATCCACCCACCTTGGCCTCACAGAATGCCAGAATTATAGACTATAAATTCTAAGACAATCTTAGAATTGGTAAAATACAAGATTTGGCTAAATCTTTGCTAAGAGTTTAAGAGCAACTTCATTGATACCTGTGACATAAGCTATTAATTGGCCATTTAGCACTTTTAAATGAATATAAGCATGAGTCTATACAGCAAGTATTATGCACACTGATGCATGAACTTAAATTTCTACTAAAGGTATGAATTCAGGGTAAGTTGAATAATTCTTTTGTTTTATATTTACAATCTTTTCTATGGTTTCAAACTACATTATGAGAAAATGCTTTTTTTTTCTCTAATGGAAAGAGAGTGGACAGATCCCTCAATGGACTTCAGGAAGCACCAAACATCAAGTAAATGGAATAATAAGTAATGCTATCATACTGGGGCTGGGTTTCTCCAATGTTAGGTTCCTTCTAGCTAAAAGTACAGTACATTGGGTTTTTAGTGCTTTCAGAGACTAAAGAACCAATTATTAATTTGTTCATCTTCTAAACATAGTAGCTATTCAATGGTCCTTGACTGGTTGCTCTGTTGCTTACTAAAGTTTCCTAAGTCTGAGTTGATAGAAAATCGACAATGACTCACAAGCACATCTAGGACAAGAGACATTTTTAATAGATTCTATTTCAAAAGCACCCAACGGTGCAATTAGAAGCATTTTCAGCTTAGCCTGTGAAGCTTAGGACTGAATCCCTAACAAAAATCTGCCATAAAATGAAATAATCTTGAAATAACCTATTATATTCTATAAACTCTTTTGTACCTATAAAAAAAGTCTGACTTATAAAGTATCATTAGGAAAAATGATCTCTATATAAAAGTATATTTTTCAGATAATTATAGCTGATCCCACTAAAGTGCTAAATGTTTTCTTATAAGTTTATTGAAAACTTTAATATATTACATACTTTTCTGCCTATTAAACTCCAGCATACTAAAGATAATCAGGATATTACTCATGATACAAATTTATCATGAAGATAAATCACGGCTTTGAAAGGTGGCATGAAAGAAGGCTTCAAGGTTGGAGGTGATTGGTCCCTACCCAAAGAAACTCAAGCCCACAGGATGTTATCAAAGCTCATAACCAAGTCAATTAAATAGTTTTCATGTTTTGCTTTCAATGAGGCTTATTACAGGCCAATGAAAACTTATTCTATTTATCAAGCAAAAGAGAACTCATTATATTTATTAAGAACCTCCTTTCTTAAAATCAGCCCTGACAATAATTTGACTTAAACTATTTAAACTATTTGAACTAGAAAAAAAGTCCAAAAATAACAGAAAGGAGGAAATAAATACAGAAACTACCTTTCTTTACAGACAGCCCCGTAACAGTCATTTTTACTTAACAATAACTTCCTTGATGAGGCTAAAGACCAAACTTTAATATCACTGTCTTAGGAATCACTGAGGAAAACAACTGGAGTTTAAGAACAAATGAGTTTGTAGCTAGAAAAAGGAATGACAATGGCCTAGCATGTGAGGGGGGCTAGCCTGCCTCTCAAGTACCTCCCTCTGCCTGAAAATATAAAAAGCCCCCACACCACTTAGAGATACGCTCCGGAGTAAGCAACATACTTGTTTAAAGACCTTCTGGAGAGCCCAGAACTATGGGTCACATCATAGGACTACTTCAAACACTATTTTTACCAGGGAGATCACACTACCTGTTCCAAGGAACCTAGAGCTCAGATCACGGGCAAGAGATGGAAAATTCTGAAGTACAGGATGATGGCACAAGCTGAGGGGAGCAGAGAGAACGGTAGACCATTCAGCACTGAGGTACTTGGGGAGAAAGGAATTAGAACAAGAGGGAAACAAATACAAGACAGAAGAGAAGATGGGTAAGAATGTAATCTTCTAACAGACTCAGCTCAAGGCCACCGAAGTACAGTTAAAGAATCCTCTTAAGGGGGCGGCGCCTGTGGCTCAGCGAGTGGGACGCCAGCCCCATATACCGAAGGTGGCAGGTTCAAACCCGGCCCTGGCCGAACTGCAAAAACAGAAAAATAGCCAGGCGTTGTGGCAGGTGCCTATAGTCCCAGCTACTTGGGAGGCTGAGGCAAGAGAATGGCCTAACCCCAGGAGTTGGAGTTTACTGTGAGCTGTGTGACGCCACGGCACTCTACCGAGGGCAATAAAGTGAGACACTATCTCTACCAAAAAAAAAAAAAAGAATCCTCTTAAGGGTTAACCAAGAACCTAGCCACCTGTAAAATAAATAATTCTGAAATCCTCATGAATGAGAAAATAAATACAAAATGATTGCATTTGAGTTAGAGTCTAGATAATTTATATTTTGGTACAGATATTATGTTACAAATAATATTGCTACTTGTTTTTGTTTGTTTTTTCATGACAGAATCTCACTTTGTCACCCTGGATAGAATGCCATGGTATCATAGCTCACAGCAACCTCAAACTCTTAGGCTCAAGAGATCCCCTTGCCTCAGCCTCCCAAATAGCTGAGAGTACAGGCACATGCCACAACGCCTGGCTATTTTTAGAGATGAGGTCTCGCTCTTGCTCACGTTGGTCTTGAGCCCCTGAGTTCAAAAGATCTACCCACCTTGGCCTCCCACAGTGCTGAGATTACTAGCAAGAGCCACTGCACCCAATATTGTTGCTTTGAAGAAAAAAATTTTTTATTCTATCCAATTTTGTACTTCAAGGAAAATATTCTTAGGAAAACTTTAGCAAATAAAAAGGTCACCTATAAGTTACCAAATCAGAGAGTTCATTTTTTTAATTAACATGAAATCAGAACTAAAGACAATAGACTAAAGCTACCTTCTGACTTAAATGTTAATAGATTTATCAAGATATAACCTAAGTGCCATAAAATTCACCCATTGTAAGTACACAAGTCAATGATTTTTTTTGAAACAGAGCCTCAAGCTGTCACCCTGGAGAAAGTGCCCTGGCATCACAGGTCACAGCAACCTCCAATTCCTGGGCTCAAGCGAGTCTCCTGCCTCTGCCTCCCAAGTAGCTGGGACTACAGGTGCCCGCCACATCGCCCAGCCATTTTTTGGTTGCAGCCGTCATTGTTGTTTGGCGGGCCTGGGCCAGTTACGAACTCACCAGCTCAGGTGTATGTGGCTGGCGCCTTAGCCCGTTGAGCCACAGGCGCCGAGCCACAAGTCAATGATTTTAATAAAATTGAGTCGCACAACCATCATCACAATGCCTTTATGTTTTCATAATGTGAACTGTTAGTAGACAATAAAACAAGCTACTTCTCCCACAATATAGTTGTACAAAATTAAAGTCATCTATATCAAAGCAGTATCTATCTTGTCCCAGGAACCAGGCCTCCAGCAGAGGCTGAGAGCGCCAAAGGGGACCCCTGCTGGGCTTCTCTTTGTTTCTCTCCAATGCCTTGAAAGAGTCGGGTCTTTCCTGAAGATTTTTTAGGCAAGTACTAAACCAATGTGACACTTAATTCGTTCATCCCTAAAATATATAAAATATTTCATGTCATTAGTGCTATAGCAGAAAAGTCTCCATAGAAAGAAGACTAAAATCAGTTTTACAACCACGTGCATAATGCATTTTACCATCTTAACGATTAAGACATCTTCCACTTCAAAAGTGCAGGAACAACAGATGGAGAGTAGTATCTTAATGAATGAGATCTACTCGAGTGACTTTTGTCTGTGATCATTCAGTACTATGAGTAGTCATTCACTTAATTACTAAACAAAGAGCCTCTATTGCCACATTAATCAAGACTCCTGACAATTCTCTCTTCAAACTATTTCTAAATATATCTTTTTCTGTGTGGTGCCTGTGGCTCAAAGGAGTAGGGCCCTGGCCCCATATGCCAGAGGTGGTGGGTTCAAACCCAGCCCTGGCCAAAAACTACAAAATACATATATACATATATCTTTTTGCTTTCTACCTTCTGATACTTCTTTCCCTAATTGAGCTTATCCTCTTTCAATCTTGAAAATACATTTCAAATTAAAGAGCTTTTCTGATCCATTTAAAATCTCCAACCTAAAGCAATTTTTTTCAAGGCTGTGTCTGTGGGAAGACATGGCGGTGCCCCAGAAATGACACATAAAGTGGAGAGAAAAAAACAATTCACCCACGTGAGTTTTCCACCCGGTGGCTGACTCTGCCGACAGCCATCTCTCTCTGTCACTCCCCAGCGCTCCTCTCTGCCACCCAGGAGCTCCACCCCACCCAGCAGGCCCCTCTATCATATGATATTTGGAAGCCTAAGTCTGTAATAATAAAGCTGACAAATGAATCATTAACATCTAGCACTCAGATTCCGAGTCTATGCTCCTGGAAGCTTCGGGTTCCTCAGCATAAGCAGGAACTCCATAAATATTTATAAAATCAATAAGCACTTGCTGTACATTTTTTAACAGTCTCTGGAGTAGGCCAGCACACAGGGACATAGCAGCAGGTGAGCAAAACGGCCACTGCCTTTTTGGAGCTTATGCTCTGGGGAGGAGACAGACAAAAAAGAAAATAAAAAATTGATGTGTAATTACAATCATAAGAATTTGAATATCATTATTTTTTCCTGATGGACACAACAACAAACAAAAAATGCTCATTTTTCCTAGAGCTATACTTTCCTTTCATCTATTTGATGCATTCTACATCCCTCCTGCTTTCTGTTCCTCATACTAATAAATCTCAAGTGGCCAAACCAAAGATAGACACAGTCAAGTTGTCAACCATATTACAGTCTGGCTGAAAGTCCACCTGCCTGCAAGCATCTGGGGAATAAGCTTTCCAACTTGAAAACTGTCTAATGGCTTTAAACAGATATTTTTTAGGCACTGGAACAATTTTTTGGTACAGCTTGCTAAAAGGGTGGGCAATTATTAACAAGGAATACCCCAATCAAAAAAATACTTAAAAATTCTTCCATCGTATATTTTATAAAATGGACATGTGGATTATAAAATACAGCTTTCGCGAATGCTAACATTTTGTGACTAAAATCATTACTTTTTATATTCTTATGATGTAGTCTTTTAGTGGCTTGTTAATATGATTATAGTTTCAACAAACATTAACATTTGAAAAAGTCTTAAGTTTAAAATTGTTAAGAACTTTTAAGTGAAGACAAAAAACAGTATATATTGAATGCTATCTTTGGACTCACTTAGTATGAGTTTTATTAAATCTTCACAACAAAGACATTAAGAGGTATCATCTTTGTCTATAGACGGCAACTGAAGCTTATATGAAGTAACCTGACCCAAGGAAACTGTGCAACCTTTCAAAATTATTCCACCTCTGGGTGGTGCCTAGTCAATGGTATTTAGGGAATGGCCTATCACACTTAAAATAAAAGGTTAAATGGCAGGAAACAGCAATACTGGACTAGAGGGAATTCTCTTGTACTGACCATATCCATGGACATGTAGTTCCTGTTACAGGAACTGTGTCCTCTCAAAATTCGTATGTTGAAGCCCCAACCCCCAGCACCTTGGAGACAAGGTCTTTATGGAGGTAACTTAGTATTAAAATGAGTTCATGAGGGTGGGCTCTAAGCCAATTTGTCTGATATCGTAAGTTGAGGAAACGCAGGCACAGAAAGTTACAGAAAAAAAAACCAAGAGGGAAGGAAGGTGGCCATGTACAAGGCAAGGAAAGAGGCCTCAGCATAACCAACCCCACGAACACTTGCCCTCAGACTTCTGGCTTGCAGAGTTGTGAGAAAATCAGTCTGTTGTTTCAGCCACTCGGCCTGTGGTACTTCAGTATGGCAGCCCTGGCAAACTAGCACCGCTCCTAAGTCACAAGGGCTTGCTACACTCCCCAGATCTCAGAGTTCAGTGACAGTTCACAGCGGCACGGCTCGCCCATGCTGTCTCAAGACTGGCAATGACTTCTGCTCAAATAAATTTGTGTTCCCATCTCACTAGGCAAGAACAAAAATCATGCATTAATATGTAGCAATAAGTAGGAGGGAAACAAGAGAGCAAAGAATTTAAGAACAGACATTTCATTCCCCTCATCCCGGACCCCAAAAGATAAGACGCTCCCCAGGGAAATGCCCCTCAAAGTGATCACTTCAGTTCCAGTAGCCCTCCCTTCCTGCCCATCTGACCCAGAGCAAGAGTTTCGGAGGGGCCCAGAGAGAGCAGGTGGGGAGGGAAGGGCCGAGAAGGAGAGTAAGATGATGTTTACAGGCAGGAGCTGAGGGTGGAGTGACATACAGAGGGCGGGGTGGGGATGAAGAGCAGCAGGGGGCTCCATCACTCCACCCTCCTTTCTTAAAAGCCAAACCCTTTACGTGATAATGCCAAGGAAAAAAAAAAGTTCAAGGATTAGAACAGCAAAAAATTACTAGACTTTCCTTGCCCTTCTTTCTCCAGTTCACTCTATTCCCCACCTCTCTCTCTTCCAAAGTATCCTATATCACAGGAATTCTCCCTGCCTCTCAACCACCTGTTTGGGGACCACAGAAAGATAAGGACGGGGAAGTACATACAAACAAGACTGACCAAAGATGACCATATTTTCACTGCACCATAAATTCATCAACCACTAACTTATATTTGTACACTGTTTGCACGAGACGACTTTTAGGTTGCCTGCCAGATCTAAATCTTCTTGCTCAAACTGCTCCCACCTAAGGGAATGAGCCTCTGGAGCACGTTTGATCTACGTGACCAGGGGAGGCTCCACGCCAGCGAGTCTCTTTTCTAGGAGTCTGATGTGGACTCACGACTCAATCTTCTTTCACTGCTGGTCACTCTCCAGTGATAACAGGGAATAACAGATGTCTGTAGTTTTGAGAGCTGAGGGTGCCATTTTAAGGGCAAAAATTTTGTCCTACATATACACAAACAGAGACAGCCAGAAGAAAAGGGAAAAAAGAAAAAAAAGAAGAATGAAGGAGCTGTACAGGGAGAAGTGGTCATCAGAGACCACCTCCCAAGAAAGTCATCCCAGATCTTACACAACATCCATTTCTTGGTTTTGGTCTTTTGGGTTCCTCATAAAAATTTGGTGTTCGCATAAACCAATAGGTTTGTATTTGCAACCAAAAGATTAAACACATTGTAAGAAAACACACCACATAGTTATTAATTGTATTGTGTTTATATTTTTATCATCCAGAGAGTAAAAAGTTTTACTTCACAGGGAAAAAAAAAAAGATACAACAGTAATTGACAATTTACTAAGCACCTTCAGGTATATTACCTCATTTGGGACTCAAAATACTCTACAGAAATAAAGACATTAGTTCTGTCACTCTTGTCTTCATATAGCTTAAGAAGCACAGGCCAGGGCTGCGCCTGTGGCTCAGTGGGTAGGTCACCAGCCCCATATATCGAGGGTGGCAGGTACGAACCCAGCCCCGGCCAAACTGCAACAAAAAAATAGCCAGGTGTTATGGCGGGCGCCTGTAGCCCCAGCCACTTGGGAGGCTGAGGCAAGAGAATCGCCTAAGCCAAAGAGCTGGAGGGTGCTATGAGCTGTGACGCCACAGCACTCTACCGAGGGTGACAAAATGAGACTCTGTCTCTAAAAAAAAAAGCACAGGTCCTTGCATATTGGGACTTATCTTCCTGGCACCCAGCCACCACCATTGGAAAGACATGTAGGCTACTCAGAAGAGAGAAGAGAACTCAAGGAGAGGCCTTGTAAGGAGACACCGAGAGTGAGGCCACAGGAAGGGAAACTGAGGCAACCCCGGCGAACTCCCAGGTGAATGCTGCCACAAGAATGTCCCCAGCCAACAGAAGACAAGAGCAGAAGAGCTGCTTGCCCAACTCACAGGAGGTAAGATACCATCAGTTGCTGTTTTAAACCAAAACTTAATACTTTGGGGATGTCTTGTCTATCACACAATGACACATAAATGAAAAGGATGTAGCTTACTTCCCCTTTATCTCACAGCTAACAAACAGAGCTTGCATCCAGGTCTCCTGCCTAACTTCCGTGATTTATTCACTGTTCTAAGATATGACTGAAACTGAAGAAAAATAACTCAGAAGTTTCACGTCATTTAAATAACAGAAAATGAATTTTAGCTCAGAACACTCAGCTGTGAAATTATCCTGTCAGCATGTAAATGAATTTAAAATACACGTAAGTAAATGTGGACAGGTAGGAGAGTGTTATTAAAATACTTAGCATGATTACACAATGACTAAATGCCTTTCTCCTATGTTGAATGCATTCTTAAAAAATCTACCAAAGACAGAATATACAACAATGTTCACAGCAGTATTATTTCTAATAACTAAAAAACACACACACACAAAAAAAGAAACAACTCAATTACCCAATGACAGGAAAAAGGACAAATCATGATATATTCATACAATAGTGAAAATAAAGAGCCATAGTTTCAGTCATCAACATGGATAAATTTCAAAAATATAAATAATATAAAATTAAAGAACAGGAACAGCTGAATATCATTTATGTAAAAGCTCCCTGGATGGCGCCTACAGCTCAAGCAGCTAAGGCACCATTCACATACACCAGAGCTGGCGGGTTCGAATCCAGCCCAGGCCTGCCAAACAATGACAACTACAACTAAAAAATAGCTAGACATTGTGGCGGGTGGCCTGAGTCCCAACTACTCGGAAGGCTGAGGCAAGAGAATAGCTTAAGCCCAAGAGCTGGAGGTTGCTGTGAGACGTGATGCTACGACACTCTTCCCAGGGTGATAGCTTGAGGCTCTATCTCAAAAACAAACAAACAAACAAAAAAAAAAACTCCCAAATACGAGTCTTGGCAATATCTTGTTTAGGAGTACATGTGTATAATAATAAAAGCAGTAATGAAAATCAAGAGGATAATAAGTACAAAATTCAAAATGGCAGATTCCCTTAAGGAACAGGAAACAGGAAACAAACACTTGGAGAAAGGTACAGAAAGGGCTCCAAAGACATTGGTCAATTTCATCTCCTCATCTGGATGGCAGATCTATCTGCATATTCTCCACATCTATGGCAAACAGTCTTTTGTATTTATAAAATGTTTCATAATAAAAATATACTTTAAAAAAACACAGAATTCAGCAAAGGAAAATTAGATTGTCCCGTAATATGTGTTTCCTAACACACAAAAATCAAACTAGTTTCCAAATGCTCCATAATTTTATTTTAAAAGAACATACTACACAGATAAACCCCCAATCACATGGAAATAATGGCAGAGCCTCCTACAGTTCACAACTCATATTAAAATTGCTACAGGGGAAAAATGTTTATTTAAATACAATGCTTAAAATATTTCATTTAGAGGTGGCACCTGTGGCTCAAAGGAGTAGGGCGCTAGCCCCATATGCTGGAGGTGGCGGGTTCAAACCCAGCCCTGGCCAAAAACTGCAAAAAATATATATATATTTCATTTAGCTCTTTCAGTTAGTTTTGGGGGGCCTACTGCTATATTTTTCCACAACGAAATTCCCTCCATCTTTCCAAGTGAGGGCCTAATGAACAACCTAGGTTTCCCATCAGTTTGCCTGCCCTGGATAGGGATCCCCGATAGGACCACACTGCATACTAAGACCCATGCTCTTTCCTGGCCAGAGGTGATGGCATCAGGAATGAACAGCTGAGCCAAAGCCAAACAACCATGGTCTGCCACCTTCCTACCCCTCAGCTTTACTCCGACTGTTCTCCCCCTTAAATCAACACACTTGCTATATTATATATCTTTCCATCATGGCACCTGCTATGATTATAAAATAGCTGCCCCTTTTTTTCAGTGATTATTCACTAAAATCTGTCTCTCTTCCTAAACTACAAGCTTCATGAGGGCAGAAACAGGTCAGCTGTTGCTCACTATTATGTTCTACCAACCAGCACAATTCCCAATACACACTAGGCATTCAAGGACTCTTTTTTCTTTAGTAAAAGGAAAAAAGGATTGCACTATTATGCCTCTTTCTAAAACTTTTTATTTCATTAAATTTATATGAAAAATAACACCATTTTGAGCAGACCTAAAATTAAAACAGAGGAACAAAACCCGTAATAAGAATCTACATGTATCCTCAGAGGAAGACTTCACAGAAACTACCACTTGACAAATTTAAGAAGTTTATAGAAACATACCTGAATGAAGTTGAATTTTCCCAATAACACCTTCTACCAATCCCAGACAAATGGGATTCCAGGCAAGAAGTAGATCGGTAGCTAAAATAAAAGAAGGAGTCATGAGAAAACATTCACCAGAAAACATATTAAAACGATACCTTTATTTTTATTTTTTAATTTTATAATAATTTTTACATTATCGAGTTTCAGGACTAAAACAATATCATTAGCAGTATATTAAAAAATGATTCACATCCCCAAAAAGCATAAACATCCAGAACTATACATATTGCCATAAAGCAATTTATGACAAGGCATTTAAATCTGAGGCCTCAATAAGGCTTCTGATACAAGGGCAGGTACCGGGAGAGAACTGACATTCTGAAACCGTACCCAGATGGGATTCAGTACCTTGGCGCCCTACAGTGGAGGAAAGAGGCTGGTACACGACAAGAAGGCAAAAGGAGGAATTGTCCACAGTCCTACTTACAGCACAGATCACAGACCCAAAGACAAGGCCTGGGAAACTGCCATAGAGCTGCCCACTTACTGGGTCATGCTCTGGAAAATATGTTTTCCTAAAGATGCTTTCACCAAGCAAAGAAACCCAGAAAGCCCAGGGCAAAAACAATAGAAGCAGTTTCCATTTTGAGTGCCTGCTATGTGCCAAGCATCTAAATCAGGATTCTTCAGTGAGCCACAGACCAGACAGCAATTGGGGTGACTTTTCTCATTTATGCCATATGAGAAATGAGATGGCACATAGCTGGCACCATTCTAGATGCACAGGAGAGAAACAAGTTCATTACACACAACACATGGGTAAGGACAAGAGGAAAGCTTAATTCTCTTGCAAACTCAAGTTGCAAAAGACTGTTTATACATGGTGATAAATGTAACCGGTGGTAGCTTAACAGCTGAGAAAGATCAGCAAGAATGAAAATAGTATTTCTCTCGGCAGAAAACTAAAGTTACAATTTAATTATTAGCATTTAAGTTTTACTTTGGTGAAATTTACCTTTAATCCATAACTCAAGGTGGTAATTATATACTTAACAGTTTAGCCTCCAAATTCATTTGAGTTTTGACTGTATCTTGACTGTCTCTGTTACAACAGATTAAATGGGCAGCAAAAAGGACCTATTTGTTTTAACTGTAAGAAATAAAATAAGAAAAAAAAAAAATTTTTTTTTTTTTTGAGACAGAGCCTCAAGCTGTCACCCTGGATAGAGTGCCGTGGCATCACAGCTCACAGCAACCTCCAATTCCTGGGCTCAAGTGAGTCTCCTGCCTCTGCCTCCCAAGTAGCTGGGACTACAGGCACCCGCCACAA
>CAUYON010008422.1:0-17626 GCA_963573935.1 Arctocebus calabarensis | reverse complement strand
GAGGAGAGAGGAGGAAAGAGGGAGGAGGAAGGAGGGAGGAGGAAGGAGGGAGGAGGGAGGAGAGAGGAGGAAGGAGGGAGGAGGGAGGAGAGAGGAGGAAAGAGGGAGGAGGGAGGAAGGAGGAGAGAGGAGGGAGGTGGGAGGAGAGAAGAGGAAAGAGGGAGGAGGGAGGAGGGAGAAGAGAGAAGGGAGGAGGAGGGAGGAGGGAGCAGAGAGGAGGAAGAAGGGAGGAGAGAAGAGGGAGGAGGAGGGAGGAGAGAAGAGGGAGGAGGGAGGAGAGAGGAGGAAGGAGGGAGGAGAGAGGAGAGAAGAAGGAAGGAGGGGGGAGGAAGTGTAAATGCCCTTAAACATCAAGATTCTGGATTTGAGCTGCAACAGGCTGTATGTTGGTAGTAGGCAATGACAGTTGTGAGGCAGGGCACTGAGAAAGTCTCTGACACCCTCTTCCTGCCAAGTCTTTCAAAACAGTAAAAGGATAAATAGGAATCCATCAGGGAACTTGTGGGTACTGCGTGGCCCAGGCACAGGTGGGCACTGGGTGCGTAGGAACACCAAGAATTCGGGTTCTTCCTGACTCCTTAGCAACACCCTTAGTCACAGACAACTGAGGGACCACAAGACACATTTTGTTCAATGGCTCTAAGAGTCCCCCTTACCCATAGCTTGGCCTTGGATCTTTCCAGGGGGCTGCTTAGGCTTCTGTTCTCTGTGGGGGAGAGCAACTTCCCACTCCTCCACTGAGCAACTTCCCATCCGTCCACCAAGCAACTTCCCACCCCTCCACCGAGCAACTTCCCACCCTTCCACTGAGCAACTTCCCACCTTTCCACTGAGCAACTTCCCACCCCTCCACTGAGCAACTTCCCACCCCTCCACTGAGCAACTTCCCATCCCTCCACTGAACTTCCACGGAGCTCTAAGGAAAGACAGTGACTGGTGTTGCTCGCGGATGGACCAGGAGGGAGGCAGCAGAGGCAGGGCTGGAAACGGGGGACTGCCATGGTCTAGGCTCCCACTGGCTCTGCAGCTCGCTGGTTGTGTGGGACCTCTCTGACCTCTTTCTGCTCACCTAGAAAGGTGTTGGCACTGTTCCTTAGCACATAGGACTGTCATGAGGACAGTGAATTCCCACACCAGATACCAGCCACCAGGAGAATGTGGCATATGATAAGCACTCTGTCATGGCCTGGTCTGGGATGCCCTAGGTGCTCTGCCCGCCACAGTGACACCCACTCTGAAGGATGAACAGGAGAGGCTGCAGTGATCCAGGATGGCAGGAAGGCCATCATCCAGTGGCGGAAATGTTGTGTATAAAGTATTGTTCAGAGTGGTCACTGTTCAAACAAACCAAATTTTAAAGAAGCAACCAGAATAGGGAGTGATGGAAGGAAGACCAAAGCAGAATCTTCCCCAGGAATCAGGGTGTCTGCATGCCATTATCTGCTGACTGTCCTTGCCTGGAGGTAGCCTGGCCATCCTGCTGTGGGCTGCCAGGAGGCTCCTCCGCCCAGCAGCAGGCCCCACTTACTCTGGTTGCCCGCTGGGCTCTTGGCCAGTGGTGGTTTTTTACCTAAAAACTTTTAAGCACTTCCAAGACAGACTTTGCAACTCAAATAATAGATGGGAGAACCCAGACAAAGTCACAGCGGGAGCCTGAGCTGGGCCTGGGGCCAGAACTCCACTTTCTGCTGCCCTGAGGTCCAGCCCTGCTGCTCTCTCCCCCTGCCCTCTGCCTCCACCTCATCCCACCCCCATTCCCACCACTCATTTTTTTCCTGGTCTAATAAGGCTGCCCCTGCTCTTTGGCTCTGCTTACTTTAATACACACATAGATTACAGCTACATTAAAGGAGCCTGAAAATACCAGAGCAGAACTAAAGCAATTATTATAATGCAGCCTTAACAGCAGCTGTAATGAGACAGAATTAAAAATGTGCCAGCATAATCACAATTCTCTGTTCCCAACGACCTTCCAGAACTGCTTTCATTTGGAAAGCAACATCCAGTCCTGAACTGTCAGATGGATCGGAAAAATTCAATTGTGCCTCCCTGTGCAGCCCAGTCCCTGGCCACCAGACCGGGCCCTTCTGTACAAAGGCATCTGTCTCCCTGGCTGCTGCCACATGGTGTTTGCCATGTGCTCAGGGGGCATAGGAAGGGGCCTGGGGCTCCTTCAATGGCACCAAGGCAGGCTCACGCGTCTTCCCTTCCTTTGTAACTGCCTGCTTGTCCTACACTGGAGGGAATTCTAGTCTGAGCGGCATCATGCTGGCTCGTGGCCTGTGCTGCCAGTTGCAGAGAATCCCAGCTCCCCCATCACACTCTTTCACCTAATTCCCATAAGAACCCAAAAGGTAGGTCCTACTATTTCCTCATCTTAGTAGCAAAGAAACAGAGATTAAGAGAAGTTCAGTGACTCTCAGAACTATACCCAGTGGACACCAGAGCCAGGACTGCAGTCCTTGTCTTCAGACTCCAGCACATGAATTCTCACCTTGGTTAGATGGAGCTAAAGAAAAAGAGAAGTTGACTTATTGGTATTTACCTCGCTTCCTTCTGAGGTCAGGGGCCGGGTAGGGGAGGGGAAAGCTGAGGGCAAAATGATAGAGGAGAGATGGAAAGCACACCCAGCCTGGAAGGGCCACTCCTGCTGATGAGGTCCGGGCATCCGTGAGACAGAAGCATTTCCCCACTCTGCAGGAGAAAACAGAACTACAAACGCAAAGTGCCCAGAAACAGAGGAGCAGGTGGGGTGGAAGTGGAGGAGGCAGGCTGCCCTCTCTAGGGCACTCAGTTAGGGGATTCTGTGGACCTGCCCAACACCAAAGTCAAAGCTGACTGTGCATTAGAGCATGCCCAGCTTACTCCAGAGGCAGAGATGGGAAGTCACCTGGTGCTGCACCTGCCAAGTTTGATTTTTCAGAATTGCTGCAACATCTGCCAATGTGGGATGGCTTCCATCTTGTCTGGTTGGACCAGGAGCAGGTGCAGGCAAGATGAGTGAGGACACCAGCTCCTTCTTCCTCCTATTCAGCCTCTCTGCTCCCTCCAGCTCCAGGCAGGTGGAGCCCTATAGCACTGATGCTGAGGATTCTGGCTGTAGACGCCCCAGAGCCTCTAATGCCTTCTAATGTGTCACCTGGATGTTGGGAGGTCAGGATGTCTTTATCCAGCCAGCCTGGGCTTCCAAGTGGGTTTCCAACCTCAGGCTGCAACCACTTCCATGCATCTGCTCCCCACTTCTCTCTAATGAACTTCCTAAACTCTGGTGTCCCCACCTAAGGTGAACTATGGAAACAAAGCACTTTATCATTGGACAGCAATTACCTGTAAGTTCATTGCCATTCCAGGAATCTCCCTCTAAAGGTCATTATGAAACTCAGTTGTCTGCCACAGCAATAATGCTGGCCCTGCAGCCCAGGTGGGCTGGGCCTCAGAATCAGCTGCAGGTGATGGCACTACTTGTCTTATTGGTAATCAGAGTCACCTGGAGAAGCACCTCTAGTTCTTTCCTGTGGGCTGTCATCCCGTCTGTCTGTGAAGGTCCTTCCTCCACCCACCCTCCCATTTTATGGACAGAGAAATGTGCAAGCTATCATTCCAAACAGAGTAGGATGGTGTGCAGAAGTTACTGAGAGTGTAAAACTAGCCAGGAGGAAAAATCTGGGGCAACAGTCCTAGTACTGGGAGCCTCTGCTCTTCCTGAGTGAGGGGGCAGATGAGACCTTGGCCAAGGCATGTCTTACTCCCAACTTCCAGGCCAAGACCAGCTTTCTTAGAAGCCCAGGCACATGTGAATACAAGCAAGAAGGCATGAGGAATGAGTGATTAAAAAAAAAGAGGGGGAGATGGCTAAGGACTTTTTTGTTTGCTTTCCAAGGAGGACAATGGAGTTGTCCTCAAGGGTGATTGGGATGTCACTGTGGCAGTGAGCAGAGGTGTCTGCAGAGAGCACCTGACCTCAGGTCGATAGTAAGTCCAAGCTAGAAGTCAACATCAGCTATACGTAGGACTCTGGGGTGACTCTCCTTCCCTCATGGAAAGCATATTCAAAACCCATGTTTCAAAAATATGGATGAGATTTTAGGACATGGCTTGGTTTGGAGAACAGAAGACCAAAAAGAAGTGTTCTACACAAAAGGATTTAAGGGCTCTGATGCCTTTTGTAAAAATTCACACACAAGGGAACAAATAAACAAGTACAGTGTCTGAAAAGCCTTTCCTAAGCTACGAGCCTCGTCCACCCACCTCCGCGGGCCCTTATTGGTTTTCAGGACACGTGGGTGTAGGCAGTGCCTGCCAGGCCCCTGTCCCCACCCCCCCAGGTGCTAATGAGATGCAGGGAAGGGCCTGCAGTCCTGATGGAGTGGCTTGTGATTTTTGTTGCTGTTGTTTTTGAAAATGTCTTTCTCTAGTCTTCTGCCAACAGCTTGTTAGCACATGGCTTTGGTGAGCAAGAGCATGGGGCTCCCAGGACAGTGAGATGCCCCACCTCAGCCCCCAAGGGGTGCTTTTGGGATTTATGTCCTTGATGTCCCCAGACATGCTCTGGAGCCTCTCCTGCAGGCACTGTCACACGAGCACCAGAACCCCGGGCCTCGTGTCCAGGGAGCCAGGTTTTAAAGCATATCCTCCACCCTGAGTTTCTTTCCCATCTGTCTTGCAAAGGTGTGAATGGATTTGACAGAGGATGAGGAAGGAAGGGAAGAGGAAAGAAATTAACTGCAGCCCCCACTATCACATCCCCAATACCACCCCCTCCAACAGACACACACTTACATGCAGCCAGCCAAGCTGTAAGGCGGAGCATTCCCACCACACCGCACAGTGTCTGTAAAAGTCAAAGTTTGCACTCTGGGCCCAGCTGTGTCCAGAGTGAGCTGACCACGGTCAGGGCACCTCACTTCTCTGAACTTGAAAGTACTTCTCCCCCACGGTTAGTCATTCACACTCTTCCAGAAAAGCCCAACAATGACAACTTAGCAGTTAGCCCACCCTCGAGCCATTCCCTCACAGAAGGCTTGCTAGAGTCAAATTTATCATAGATTTGGGTGCAGAAGCAAACACAGGCCTTCGTGGGCTGAGGCCTCTGACCTTAGAAGATCAAGGTCGCAAGCTGCCCAGCCACTGGGGCTGCACTGAATTTGTTTCCTCTTTGTGTCCAAAGTCCCCAAACTCCTATTTCAGTGTTGCAAATTGCAATTTACTTGTCACATCCCTCACAGGCCACCTTTGTGTGACGTCTACCTAATGCAGTCCCTTCTTTATCCATCTCCACTTCTGCATGGCTCCAGGCCAGGTCCTTGCCCCCCCTCTTCTGAATTGATAGCACTTGCTGTTGAACACTCACTGACATTCAGCTCACACGGCCTGTATTGGTGTTTGATTTGTTATGTTTCCATCTAGCTAGATAGTTCTGTTCATCACAAAGTTATGATGTGTTCCATTTTGAATTAATGGGGAGGTTGGGTTTTTTCCTTAAATATATTTTTCCTGATATTTGTTTTGATACATTTTTGTTTTGTTTTGGTAATATTTGTAGGCTGCAATATTACCAAAGGAATTTCTTCATTCCTTCTCCTAAATTTTGTGTCTGTCTTGCAAAAGTGTAAATGGGTTTGACAAAGGATGAGAAAGAAGAAAAAAAGAGAAATTATTGTACTGTACCCTAAAACACCACATCACCATCAACACACACACACACACACACACACACACTCACATTGTACTGGCAGCCAGACATCTGCCAAAATACAATTTGGCCAAAGAACTAAGGCCAAAAAAACAAATTATGTTTTAGGTGTTTCTTATAAGTTGCACATTTTTGAGAGCTATATTTGAAGTTTCTGTCTTTAAAAGGGGTAAGTTCAATCTATGTTTATTTATTGTGGCTGCCAATGTGTTTTAATTCATTTCTATCATCTTATTTTTGGTTTTATAATTGTTTGCAGAGAAATTCCTCAGTGGCTTACTCATGCTGGGCATGCCAAGAAAGCAAGGATCTGACTGCTCATTACTTGGGTCAGTTCTCAAGGTTGCGTTTCCACCAAGAATCCTTGGAGAATGAGGGAACGTCTCCCTTTGAGACCTGGAGCAGTTTCACTGCCTGCTATAAAAGGGGTGGTTTCCCCAAGCTTAGCAATCCTTGGTTGCAACCCAAACCCATTGCACATGCAACTCCCATAGTAGGCCCTTCTGTGTCACATCCCCGTGGAACCTGGGGGCAGGTGTGCTGGAACACACCTGATGCTCATGGTGGTTGCTATGTACATTAAGGTTCTCTGTCTTTGACCCAGGGTCTCACGCCATCTAGCAGCAACCATGCAACAGTAGCAGGCTACCTTAGCTAGGAAGTGGACAAAATCTAATCTCAACACCCTTCACAGACCTGACAATAATTACACGAACCATGGTACTCGCCTTATTCTTTCACATCATGCCTCCTCCTAGAGTAAGTCTTCTTTATTTCATTTTTGGCCACTATTGTTTTATTTATTTATTTATTTGACAAAGAGTCTCACTTTAACGCCCAGGGTAGAGTGCTGTGTCATCATAGCTCACAGCAAACTCAAACTCTTGGGCTCAAGTGATCTTGCCTCAGCCTTTTGAGTAGCTGGGACTACAGGCACCCAACACAATGCCCAGCTAGTTTTTTAGAGATGGGGTCTTCCTCTTGCTCAGGCTGTTCTAAAACTCCTGACCTCAAGCAATCCACCCACCTTGGCTTCCCAGAGTGCTGGGATAACAGGCATGAGCTACCGTGCCCAGCCCCACCTCTACTGTTTGAAAAGTTATATATCATATTTCTCTTTTTTTAGTGTAATCCTAAATTAAGTACATTTGACTTGACAGAATTCAAAATTAATAGCTCTATCCCCCCTTTCTTAAAATCTACTTTAGTTGTTGTTATAGTCACTACATATTTTTTTGCTTTTATTAAATTATAATTGTGTACATTGATGAATTTCTGGGGTTCAGTATACTAATTTGATATACAATGTGAAATGTTTCCATTGAACTGATTAACTCATCCATAATAAGTATGCTCTTTAGTTAGCCGTTTTGAAATGTACCATTGCATCATGCACATTAGGTGAGGTCCCCCAAATACCCTCCCTCCTCTTACCTGCTCCCTCCTCTCCCCCCTCTCTTCTTCCCTTCTACTTTCTGACTATAGTTATGTTTTTCCATTCATATAAATGTGTAGATGATTATATATTGATTTCATAGTACTATTGAGTACATTGGATACGTTTTTCCCCCATTCTTGAGATACTTTACTAAGATGAATATGGTCCAGCTTCATCTGGGTAAACAGAAAAGATGTGAAGTCTCCATCCTTTTTATGGCTGCATAGTATTCCATGGTGTACATATACCATGATTTGTTAATCCATTCATGGGTCAATGGGCACTTGGGCTGTTTCCATGTCTTGGCATTTATGAATTGGGCTGCAGTAAACATTCTGGTACAAATGTCTTTGTTGTAAAATGATTTTTGATCATCTGGGTATATACCTAGTAAAGGAATTGCAGGATCAAATGGTCTACTTTTAGTTCCTTGAGTATTCTCCAAACTTATTTCCAAAAAGGTCACTTTAGCTTGCATTCCCACCAGCAGTGTACAAGTGTTCCCTTCTCTCCACATCCACGCCAACATCTGTAGTTTTAGGATTTTGTTATGTGGGCTAATTCTACTGGAATTAGATGATGTCTCAGGGTGGTTTTGATCTGCATTTCCCTGATGATTAAAGATGATGAGCATTTTTTCATGTGTTTGTAGGCCATGCACCTGTCTTCATCAGAGAAGCTGCTTTTCAAGTCCCTTGCCCACATAGGATTGGGGTTATTTGTTCTTTTCTTATTGATTAGTTTGAGTTCTCTATGGATTCTAGTTATCAGACCTTTATTGGAAGCATAACCTGCAAAAATCTTCTCCCATTCTGAAGGTTGTCTGTTTGCTTTACTTACTGTGCTCTTGGCTGTGCAAAAGCTTTTTAGTTTGCTTAGATTCCCAGTCATAGATTTTTGGTGTTGCTTCAATTGCCCAGGGGTCCTCCTCATAAAATATTCTCTCAGGCTGAATTCTTCAAGTGTTTTCCCCGCACTCTCTTCTAGCATTTTTATAGTTTCATGTCTTAAGTTTAAATCTTTAATTCAGTGAGAGACTATCTTAGTTAATGGTGAAAGGTGTGGGTCCAGTTTCAGTCTTCTACAGGTAGCCAGCCAGTTCACACAGCACCATTTGTTAAATAGGGAGTCTCTTCCCCACTGAATGTTTTTGATAGGCTTATCAAAAATCAAATGATGATAAGTAGCTGGATTCATCTCTTTGTTCTCTATTCTATTCCACAAATCTACTGCTCTGTTTTTGTGCCAGTACCATGCTGTTTTGATCACTATAGATGGAAGGTATGGCCTGCAGTCTAGTAACGTGATACTTCCTGATTTGTTTTTATTTCTGAGTAACGTATTGGCTATTAGAGGTTTTTTTCTCATTCCACATAAAATTAAACACTACTTTTTAAGCTCTTTAAAGTATAAAAATGGTGCTTTAATAGGGATTGCATTAAATCTGTAGATTACTTTGGGTAGTATAGACATTTTAACAATGTTGATTCTTCCCAGTCATGAGATTAAGAAGGAAATCATCAAATGGCAATTTTTTGGCATGGTATGTTTTTCCATTTGTTAACATCTTTAGCTATTTCTTTTCTCAGAGTTTCATAGTTCCCTTTATAGAGATTTTTCACGTCCTTTGTTAGGTGAATTCCCAGATATTTCATCTTCTTTTGCGCTATTGTAAAAGGAATACAGTCCTTGACTACATTTTCAGCTTGACTATTGTTGGCATATATAAAAGCTACTGATTTGTAAGTATTGATTTTGTATCCTGAGATGCTGCTGTATTCTTTGATCATATCTAAGAGTTTTGAAGTTGAGTTCCTGGGATTTTCTACATATAGGATCATATTATCAGTGAAGCGTGAGAGTTTGATCTCCTCTGACCCTACTTGGATACCCTTGATCGGCTTCTCTTGCCTGATTGAGATGGCTAAGACTTCCATTACTATGTTGAATAGCAGTGGAGACAATGGGAATCCTTGCCTAATTTCTGATCTGAGTGGAAATGTTTTCAATTTTACTCCATTCAGTATGATATTGGCTGTGGGTTTGCTGTGGGTTTATCAGTTTAAGAAATGTCCCTTTGGCGCCTGTGTCCCAAAGGAGTAGGGCACAGGCCCCATATGCCAGAGGTGGTGGGCTCTAACACAGCTCCGGCCAAAAACTGAAAAAAAAAAAAAAAAAAGAAAGAAAGAAAGAAAAGAAATGTCCCTTCTATGTCTATTTTCTTAAGTGTTCTGACTATGAAAGGATGTTGGATATTATCAAAAGTTTTTTCTGCATCAAGAGAATCATATGGTCTTTGTTTTTTATTTTATTTATGTGATCTATTATGTTTATAGATTTGCATATGTTAAACCAACCTTGCAACCCTGGAATATAAGCAACTTGATCATGGTGTATAATTTTTTTTATGCATTGTTGAATTCTGTTTGCTAAGATCTTATTGAATATTTTTGAGTCAATATTAATTAATGATATTGGTCTACAATTTCTTTCATTGTTTGGTCTTTTCCTGGTTTAGTGTTCAGGGTGAAATTTGCTTCATAGAATGTGCTGGGAAGTATTCCTTCTTTTTCTATGCTTTGGAAAAGTTTGTATAATATAGGTATGAGTTCCTCTTGAAAGGTTTGATAGAATTTGGATGTGAAGCCATCTAGTCCCGGATGTTTCTTTTTTGGGAATTTTCATACTGTTGATGCTATTTCAGTGATTGATATAGGTCTATTCAATAGGCCTATTCAATTAGACCTATTGATACAGCTCTAATTCTTTCTGGTTGAGTCTAGGAAGGTGGTGTGCTTCTAAGTATTGGTCCATTGCCTTCAGATTTTCATATTTCTGGGAATAGTTTTTTTTTTTAGTAATTGCTAAAGATTTTTTGAACTTCTGAAGTGTCTCTTGCTATTTCTCCTTTGTTGTTTCTGATAGATGATATTAGAGATTTTAGTTTTCTGTTTCTGATTAGGTTGGCCAAAGGTTTATCAATTTTATTAACCTTTACAAAAAAACAATCTTTTGTTTTGTTGGTCTTCTGAATGATCCTTTTGTTTTCAATTTCATTTAATTCTGCCCTAATTCTGGTTATTTCTTTTCTTCTGCTGGGTTTGAGGTTGGAATGTTCTTCCTTTTCCAGTTGCTTGAGATGATCCATTAAGTTATAGGCTTCCTCTCTTTCAGTTTTCTTGATGGAGTCTTCCAATGTTATAAATTTCCCTCCTAAGACTACCTTTGCAGTATCCCACATGTTTTGATAATTTGTGTCTTCACTATCCTTTTGTTCCAAAAATTTGGTGATTTCCTTCTTAATCTTATCTTTGACCCAGCTATCATTCAGCCTAAGATTATTTAGTTTCCATGACTTTGAGTATGAAGATGCCTGTTGCTGTTGAGTTCAACATTTTTCATGGTGGTCCGAGAAGATACAAGGAATAATTTCTATTCTTTTAAATTTGCTGAGGTTAGATTTGTGTCCTAAGATATGGTCAATTTCAGAGGATGATCCATGGGCTGATGAGAAGACTGTATATTCATTTTTATTAGGATGAAATGTTCTGTAGAGGTCTGTTAAGTCCACTTTTTCCAGGGTTAGGTTTAAGCCTAATGTTTCTTTGTTTAGTTTCTTCTTGGAGGATCTATCCAAAACTATCAAAGGGGTGTTAAAATCTCCAACTATTGTAGTTCAGAAAGTTATCAAATTCTTCATATCCATTAGATTTTGGTTTATAAATTGAGGAGCATTCTGGTACATAAATGTTAATTATCAAAATTTCTTCATACTGGGTGTTTCCCTTGACAAACATGTAGTGACCATCCTTATCTTTCTTTTTTTTATTTTTTATTTTATTAAAACATAGCTGTGTACATTAATGCAATCATGGGGTACAATGTGCTGGTTTTATATACAATTTAAAATATTTTCATCAAACTAGTTATCTTTCTTTATCTTTGTTGGTTTAAAGTCAATTGTATCTGCAAATTGCAACCCCTGTTTTTTTCTGATTTCCATTTGCCTATATTATAGATGTCCATCCCTTAACCCTGAGTCTATTTTTATCCTTTAAGGTACAATGAGATTCTTGTATTCAACAGATATTTGGTCTGAGTTTAGGTATTCAGTCAGCCAACCTATGCTTCTTTAGAGAACGATTTTTAATCCTTTCACCAGTTTTGTTCAAAAATTTCTGAATGAATTTACTTCAGTGGTAGACCCAATCCACTGGGTCTGAGGATATCCTGGAGAGCTGGTTTAGTTACAGCAAATTTCTTCAACATGTGTATGTTATTAAAGTATTTCATTTCTCCATCCCAAATGAAACTCACTTTAGCTGGATACAGGATCCTGGGCTGAAAGTTGTTTTGTTTTAGGAGATTGAAGGTTGATGACCATCCTCTTCTGGCTTGAAACGTTTCGGCTAAGAGATCTGCAGACATTATGATATTTCTCCCTTTGTAGGTAATGCTTTTCTTACGTCTGGCTGCTTGCAGGATTTTCTCCTTCATCTTAACTTTCGCAAAGTTAATCACAATGTGTCTAAAAGATGTTTTATTTGGATTGAGTCTTGCTGGGGTTCTGAAATAGTCTACTATGTGTACTTCTGTATCTCATGCAATGCTTGGGAAATTCTCCTCCATAAATGCTTGGAGTAGAGCATCTGTACCTTTAGGACCATCTTCTTTTCCTTCAGAAATTCCTATAAGATGAATGTTTGAGCTTTTGGAGTGATCCCACGACTCTCTCAGGGAATGATTAATTTTTGCTCTCCATTTGTCTGCCTCTTTGAGTGTTTGGGAACATTCAAAAGCTTTGTCTTCAGTTTCAGGGATCCTTTCTTCTGCCTGGTCAACTCTATTACTGAGAGATTCTACTGCATTTCGGAGCTCTTCGATTAACTTTTTAATTTCCTTGAGCTCTGCTATCTCTTTTCTCATTATGTCCATATCTTTGGTGACTTTGTCTTTGAATTCAAGAATTTCTTGAGACAACTTTAGAACTACTTTTTGGATTTCAATTTCTAACTTTTCTTCCATTCTAATCATCTTATTTGCCATTCATATTCTGAATTCAATTTCTGACATTTCAGCCATTGGTCTATGCATGACATCTTCAGTTGTATCTCCTTTGTCATTCCTTGGGGGTGGGGGTGATCTACTCTGGTTATTCATGTTGCCAGAGTTCTTCCATTGGTTGCACACCATGTTTATTTTCCACCGTTTGGTTATTAGAACTGGTAGGGTGAGATTGAATTGGGGTTCCCAGGTAGTAGAGATGATCGTCCTCTTACCAAAGCACTGGGGTTTGTAATTGTGGCTTATCCACTACAATCTTACAAAGGCCTCTTTCAGAGTTTTGGCCAGAGACTCTGAGGACTTACTTGGTGAGACAGCACAAGCTGGCTGTTTTGAAATCAGCCAACCTCTACTCTACCCTAAAAAGCCAATGTATTAGATTTAAATCTTGGCTGTGGGGAGATACAGACAGCTGCAGTGCTTTGCCCCTGCCCTTCAGTCCATTTTCACTACAGAACTTCAAAGGCCAACCTCAGAGTGTCCCTGGGAGGACAGCCCCAGACACAAGTTCCAATCAAATTGTCTTGGGCAGTACAAACCCTGCTCAACGGAGAGGGATCCAAGGATCTCCAACAGCACAATTGTAGCCAGTGGTCCACACCCCCACCCACCAGACTCAGTCCACACTAGTGTCCACTTCTCTGTTCACTGGCCCAGTTGGAGTCGGGGGACCACACTCCCACCCACTGGTCTCAGTTCACACCCAGCAAGCCTCTGCTTCCCAGCCTAGTTGGAGTCAGGAGACCATGCCGCCACCCACAGGTCTCAGTCCACACCCGGAAGTTTGCTGGCTCTGTTGGAGTTAGGGGACCATGTCTTTGCCCTCAGGTCTCAGTCCACATCCAGCAAGCCTCTGCTTGCTGGCCCAGTTTGAGCTGGGGACCAGCCCCACCTACTGAACTTAGTCCACACCAGGCAACCAATCTCCTGCTTGTGGGAACCATCAGAACCAGAGGTTCTGCACCCCTTCCCGCCAGATACAGCCCAAACTTAGGGTCAATACCACCATTGACCAGACAAAGTCATAACCAGGAGACTGCTCCTCCCACATGTGTCCCTTTCTTCCCATGCCCTCTTTCTTCCCCATTTGTCACAGATTCTATCCTGATTTTCAGCAGTCCACACTATGCCCAGATCTCGCAGGAAAAGAACAAACACTCTGATCCTGCAGGGAGAGGAGCTTCAGACCGCCATGCAAATGCGGAAGGGTGGATTGGGAGTTTTGAATTGTGGAGGAAACTATTTGTTCAATTTTGTGCTTGGCTTGGTGGTGTCTAGGTTCATAAGTAGGACCTCCCGGGAAAAAGAGACCCTATGTTGAGCAGCTCTCTCCAGTGAGGTAAAATGAGAGGTCTTTTGTTCCCTGCTCACTCACAGAGAGCCCATGGGGAGCCTCCTGCTTGGGGAAGGGTCTCCCATCCTTTAGTCAATAGGCTTTGCACCTGTAATTTGTTTTCTTGAATGCTCTTCCTTGGAGTCACAGCTTACTAAACTTATTTCTTGGCTTAGCTCTGCACCTTTTGCTTCATAGCATCTGATTCTGTCTAGTTTTTCTCCCTCTGGTCAGGACCCTCTGCTGAGTGCTGCTTCTAGTTGGGTATCTTCCAGTCACTGCATATTGAGACTGATCAAAAGGTTCATCTTTTCACAGTTGTTATTTTTCTTACCATTGCTTCTGGCTTCCTACTTCTTCCATCTAGTTCAGTTTCCGTCTCACCAATATATAGCCTTAGTTGGTCAGTTGGTCTTTCACCTAGTAGGATCTGTAAGCAATAAATTCTCTTGGGCTTTGTTTGTATTAAAAACGCTTTTCTCTTTGTTTTTGAGTATTTATTTAATTAGGATTTAAATCTTTTTTTCTTTTAAAGAAAATGTCTGGCTTTTAATTTGGAAAAGAATTAGATTACATGTTTCCAACAGATGCATTGATTGCCTGACACAGATACAGCTAATATTTTTTTTAATGAAAGCAACCTATATATCTAACAATCAAAATTGGTTTCATGAGTTAGAACATATCTATTCAGTGAAGTACAATTTAAATTGCACATAAACTTTATGGCCGCTCTGTACTATAGGATTTAAATTTACAGGTGTTGGTTATTGTCCCTATGGCAATCTGAGTGTATATTTCCTGTTGTTATGTATTTGCTGACAATAAATATACTTTCAGGCTCGGTGCCTGTGGGTCAACAGGCTAAGGCTCCAGCCAGGTACACCTGAGCTGGTGGGTTCGAATCCAGCCCAGGCCTGCCAAACAACAATGACGGCTGCAACCAAAAAATGGCCAGGCATTGTGGCAGGCACCTGTAGTCCCAGCTACTTGGGAGGTGGAGGCAAGAGACTCACTTGAGCCCAGGAGTTGGAGGTTGCTGTGAGCTGTGATGCCACAGCACTCTATACAGAGTGACAGCTTGAGGCTCTGTCTCAAAAATAAATAAATAAAAATAAACATACTTTCAGTTGAATTGTTCTTCTCTAGTAATCTGACTTTTATCTCTAGATACCTTTTTAATTTTTTTCTGTAATGTATTTACAAAGTATCTACATGTGCATTTTTGAAAATTCTCCATAGAAACTGATATTTTTCAACTTAAGAATTTGAATGTTTAATTCTGGAAAATTCTCAGCCAGTACCTTTACAAATATTGCCCCCTTCACAAATTCTCTGTTATCTTCTTCTGGTACTTGATTACACATATTTTGACCTCAGTATTTTAACTATATATCTCTTACCCTCTCTTTTATGTTTTCCATTTCAGTTCCAGGAGATAGTCTCAATATATGCTTCAGGTCATTAATTCTCTCTTTGGCCATGTCTAATACACTACTTTACACATTCAATACTTTTTTTTGGTAGTAGTATACTTTTTATTTATAGACGTAATAGTCTACTTTTCAGATCCATTTTTGCATTTTTCTGCCCTGTTCTTGTATTTTTATTACTATTTAAAATTCTTTATTCCCTCTAGATCTTGGAATGTTAATTATCCCATTTGTTGCTCTTTCTAAGTGTCCCTCATCAAAGCCTGGCTTGTCCTCCATTCCATTTTTATTGGAAGTCCTTCAGTAGAGCTAGCTTCCTTTAGGAGCTCTGTATGAACAGTGGCAGCACCTCTTTACACAAGACTTTGTGTTTGCTCCTGCTAACACCGCTGGTTTTACCAGTTCTGGATCAGTATTAATGTCAGTTTCTAGGCATTGCCTTGTAATGTAGACTTGTGCAGGTAGTGCAGGCTTACATTTCTAATTTCTGGTACCTGGCTCTTCTACCTAAGACCTAAGTTGATCGCATACTTTCTCAGAACTTCCCCCAAACAGATCTGCTGAGTTTTTATGACCTCTTCAGACGTGCCTAATTATGCTAGGAGGCATCCCTGTCTCTCAACTAACTGTTATCCTTGGATAGACAATAAAAACCTAATCTGATACATTGGCTATTGGGGTCTTAGCTCCTGCCCAACACCCTAGCTTCCAGTTTTGCTTCATCACTGATACTGGGAAAACCCTCTCTTTCTTCAGAGCTCTGTATAAATTTGAATTTCTTTTTGTTATATTGCATTCATGTTTATATCTATTTAGATGGGATGGATACTTTTCCACATCCATGTAGTCGGTCATATTGATGAGAAGCCCTCAGATTGTAACTAATTAAGGGCAGGAACTATATCTCATCCTTCTGTATATCCCTGCACTATAGAACCTGGCCCAGAGTCACACACAAATTCAGAGCTCAGAGACTGTGTAACAATCTCAGGGTCCTGCAGTAGGGGCTTTGTTAACTAGACCATGACACAACAGTGCAACAGAATGTGGTGCAGCCATTTTAAAAGATATCATGGAAAATTTGTAAATGACATGGGGAAATTTTGTCAATATCATTTTTAAGTTAAAAGGGCAAGTTAGAAAATAATATGCATAGACCCATTATATACAAAGCAGACTGTAATAAAACACATCAAAATGTTAGACAATGCAAATATGAACCATTCCTGATTTGTATTTTCTTTTCTTTTTTTTTTTAACAAGTGAACAGTTTATTAAGAATTAAACAAAGGTATGATGTGATACAGTACAAGCAAGACACTCAAGATAGGTATAATAGTACTACTCACACAAAAATTTAAATTTAATATTTTGCATGAAATATCTTATTTTATAATTGTGAAATTGCTTTCTCTGTTATCTTGTGATATTTTTTGAGGTAAAATTTAAGTTTTTGTCTGATTTGTATTTTCTACAGTTAACATTTATTTCTCATATAATGTGTGTGACAAATATGAGTTTCTCCATAATACTCAGGGTACAAATCCTGTGTCCCAGGGGCCCCACAACACTCAAGATGACACATCTCTTTTGATATTGCAAGTGAGTTAAAACCTGGTAAAACCCCAAGAGCCAAGATGTAGAAAATCTGTGATGTTATCTTGATGTCCTCTTTCCCCAGAACTTTTGTAGCTTACACCATCTCAAAGGAGCATCTGTTTGACACTCAGACGGGGAAGGTGCTATTTTATGAGCAGTCTACAACTGTTGCACTTCTCCATGCCTTGCAAGGATGCTCTTGCATACTGGGTCAGCCCAGGCTGATAGGTGTTCATTGGTCACTCATCATGATGCCTGCTTGACCCATGTTTCCATGATAGCCAACAAAGAAACATGGTCCAAGAGTATTCCATGCCTAGAGTACCTCTTCAATTTTCATTTTCTGCCTAGGTACAGCCCCACATGTCCTGTCTAGCAGGGCTTCTGATGTTAGCCATACACTGTAACACAGACCTCCCTATCCATGACTCCAGGCTCTTCTTCCTTAGTCTATATTCATTCTTTTCACACATCTATTTCTGGACCTTCATTGCCCTTCCTTACAACAGATCTTAATGAGAAGTTTTCTATTCTATCCTTAGCAGCTCTTCCTGGCTTTGAATTTCAAAACATAGGCGTTGGGGGGGGAGGAGCCAAGATGGCGGTCTGTAGCCAGCTTTCTGCAGACACTCCTGTCCAGAAGGAGAGTTAAAGGACAGAAATTTAGCAAAAAAGCCAATGGTTTGGAGCTGAGCCAAGAGACAAGGTCGAGGAACGCACATCAACCCTATTGGAGCGACCTGCAACCCCAAGGATACAAATAAAAGGTACAGAGCACATCACCAGGCGGACGGGAGTCCCCTCCCCCAAGAGAACACCTTGCAGTATACCCATACCTCCATACAAACAAGCGAGCAGAGTTCGGCTGTCCTCCCACTGTCCCCCACGGGAGAGACCCTCTAAAAACCGGACCTCCTTCCCCTGTGCCGCGGCACCCTCCTGCCAGGCATAAAGCGGTATAAAACTGTATATATTCTCCACCTGCAAGTTGGAACTCCTGCCACTCCCCTCCACTCTCACCCTGAGGTCGGGAGGTCTGTACCCCATGGAGTCCAGATTCTTGAACA